>LPNX010990445.1:452368-499868 GCA_001517045.1 Pseudotsuga menziesii | reverse complement strand
CTGCCTCGGGGGTGGCTGGCTTTTAAATTTCAGAACAAAGAAGATGTGGTTTCTATCCTGGCAGGCGTTTGGAAATGGGACAGTTCTAGACTTTTTCTCAAGCACTAGATGCCCCTAGTTGATCCTCATATGGAGAGGTATGCCAATTTGCCTATTTGGGTGAAGTTGCCTAATCTACCCTTTGAATTCTGGTCTATTGACTTTTTTAGGTTGATTGGCAATGCTTTGGGGACGTATTTAGAGGTAGATTTATCTTTTTTAGATTCTAGTGTGTGTTGTTTGGGGAAAGTACTGGTTCTATTGGATCTTCGCAATGGTTTAGGTGCAGATATAGTTATTAAGAAAGGGGAGTCTGTTTTTACTTAGCCTTTGGACTATGTGGGGGTACTGTTTTGGTGCAAACGTTGTCATAGTTATGGACATTCGCTAGCCCAGTGCCATCTTCCTTTTTTAAAGAAACATTATGTTTCTGTCCCTAAGTCTAAATCTGTTTGGCGTGTTAAGAAAACTGGGGTGCTTCTTGATGACTTACCCTTGTCTGTATTGACTGCTGGTTTGGAGGTTTTATCGCCTATAGAGCCTGGATCTTTACCAGATTTTTTCAAGCCTATGTCTCAAGATCTTTGTGTAAAGACTCTTAAACCTTTATGCTTGTCATCATTGGCTGATTTTGAGGAGGGTACTTTTCTAAGCAGGAGTTCTATGGCAGTAATTGATAATGCATATAAGTTTATTTTGGGCGATTCTTGGATGGGGGATTTAGGGTTTATTTCCCTATTAGGGATAAGAGTGTTTCTGGAGCTGGTTATTTTCTCTGTTCATGTTCTAAGGTTATGGAGGATACTGTCTCTTCTGAGGGGGTTAAGATATTTTTTGGTAATTTATCATTTGTGATACCTGGTGATTTTTTTGAGGTACCTGATCGTTTTGATGATCCTGGGGCACTTAGAGTAGTGGTTGCCCTTAACAAGGGTTCCTTATGATTGTGATGACCCTCAATTGTAGGGGTTTAGCTAGTAAACCTAAGTAAACCTAAGAAACTAGCTGTGTGTAGGTTGGTTGCTGATCAGGTCATTGATGTTTTGTTTCTACAAGAAACAATGGGTGATGGGGTTTTGTTTGTTGGTGAATTGGAATATTTATTATTTGGATGGACCTTTGTCTCTGTGGATGCTAAGGGAAAATTGGGTGGTCTGCTTTTGGGATGGAGGTCTTGATTCCTTCTATTTTTGAATTCTTGGGCTATGGAGTCAGGGTTGTGTGTTTCTCTTTATTCGACTGAACTTAAAATGGATTTATGTTTTGTTAATGTTTATGGTCCTTATGTGGAGAGGGAAAGGTTTTGGAATAACCTTCTGGATTTTGAGTGTCTCAAATGTACTGAGTTAATTGTAGGTGGGGACCTGAATTTTTCCCTAGGGTTATCGGAGATCTGGGGATGCAGGGATAGAATTGATTGTCTTTCTGATTTAATTTCTAAAGAATTGGATTATTATGGCCTTGTGGATATTGTTCCAAGTGTGTTACTTCCTACTTGGTCAAACAGAAGAGTTGGAATTGAGAACATTTGTAAAGTCTTGGATAGATTGATGGTATCTACTGATATTTTAGATTTGAGCTTAATTTTCATCAGTGGGTTGGGTGTGGGGGGGACTCAGATCACCAACCTTTATTTTTATAGATTTTGAATCAAGATAAGAATGCTCATAGTCCTTTCAAGTTTAATGCTCATTGGCTTGTACATGAGGATTTTGTTACTTTATTGAAAAATTCTTGGTGTGTTTATGATGATAATCCTAGTGTGTCCCCTGCAATGCATTTGTTGCCAATCTTAAACGGATCAAGGATATATCTATATGTTGGCCTGTTAATAAAAAAGTGCAGGATCTTAAGGATTTAGTAGAGATTGAGATCTTATTGGATGTGGCTTGTAATAAGGTGGGGTTTGGTTTTTCTTCTGAGGAGGATAAGGCATCTTTGGTTGTGCTGGAGTCTCGCAAGAGAAATATTTTACTGGACAGAGAAAATGAGGCTAGATAGAAAAGAAGGGCTACTTGGCTACTTTGTGGGGATGATAAAACTCCTTTCTTTCATAAATTTGCTAATCATAGGAAATTTGTAAATTCTATATGGAAGATTGTAGATGATGGGGGTAATATTGTTGAAGGTTTTGAATCAATTGTTGGGGCTGGGATTCATCATTTTCAGTCTTTGTTTCAGGAAGATAAAAATATACATGTATCTGAAATAATGGAGATTACTAATAATTATCCTTCTGCCATTTCTGAAGAGGAAAATTATGATCTTATGATTCCTATTACTTTGGTGGAAATTCAGTCTGTTTTGTCTCTCAGAAAAAATGATAAGAGTCATGGACCTGATGGGATTCTAGTGGAGATTTATAGGGCTCTTTTTGATGTGTTGGGATCAGATTTGTTAAGGGTAATTGAGGACTCTTGGCAAAGTGGTAAAATACCTGCTGTATTTAATTCTACTTTCATAGCCTTGATTCCAAAGACTGATTCACCTAAGTCTTTTGATGGCTTTAGACCAATATCTTTATGTAATTATATATATAAGATTATTGGGAAAATCATTTCTGTTCGCATCAGAAAGATTCTGGGTAGATATATTTCTAATGAATAGTTTGGTTTCTTGACTGGAAGATAGATTCATGAGGCTGTTGGTGTTATTTAGGAAGGTATGCATACTATTCATAGTAAGGGTTTAAAATTGGTGGTTTTGAAAATTGATTTGTGTAAGGCCTATGACCGAGTAAATTGGACTTATTTACGGGTCATTCTATCTAAAATGGGTTTTTCTGTGCCCTTTATCACTTGGGTTATGACCAGCATTACATCTGTTTCTTTTGCTGTATTGATTAATGGGGTGGCTTCAACCTTTTTTAGATCTAGACGAGGGCTTAGACAAGGATGCCCTTTGGCTCCTTTACTTTTCCTCATTGTTGTTGAAGGTTTGGGTAGGGCCCTTCTTTCAGCTAAAAATAGTGGGGCTTATCAGGGTATCTCTTTTGGCAATAATATTACTTTATCTCATGTTCTGTTTGTGGATGATATTGTAATGGTATCTGATGGTTCTGAACAGTCTTTATCAACATTATATGAGGTTTTGATGGTCTTCTGTAAAGCATCTGGGATGGTTATTAATGAGGATAAATCCTCTTTTTATTATTCAGGATTGGATGAATCTGAGTTGATTTCTTTACAGAATATATTTTCGTTTTCTGTTGATAAAATTGAGAGTGGTATGAAGTATCTTGGTTTTCATCTCAAACCCTGCAGATATTTGCTAAAAGATTGGGATTGGCTAATTGCTAAAGTGGAAAAGAGAGTAAAGAATTGGAGTTATAGGTGGTTATCTAAGGGCGGTAAACTAATTTTGGTTAAGTTTGTTCTTGAGGCCATTCCGGTCTACTAGATGCATTTATGGATTCCAGTTGGTATTCTTAAAAAAATCAGGAAGATCTATTTCAAATTTTTTTGGTCTGGTAATAATGATTCTACAAGCTTACCTTGGTCTTCATGGAAGATTTTGGCAAACCCTAAATCTCTAGGAGGTTGGGAATTGAAAACACCTGCTTTATTTGCTAAATCTCTTGTTGCAAAGAGTGTGTGGAATCTTATTCATGGAACAGGTCTTTGGGTCCAGATTGCACTTCAGAAATATAATAGGCCTTTATCATTGTTGGATTGGATTAGAGTCTCTGTTAAGAAAAAAAGAGGTATTTCCATATGCTGGAAAGTTGTTCTTTGGTCTTTTAATCTTATTGGATAGTCTCTTGTTTGGAGGGTTGGGACTGGAGCAGAAGTTCGTATTGGTATGGACCCTTGGATTTGATGTAAATGGAGACATAGTTTACCTTCTACTATGACTGACAAATTACACTATGCTGGATTTTATTTTTTGAAAGATATTGCTTGTCTAGGTGTATCTATTCTGAAGGATCAGGGGTGGCTTAATGCTGACATTCTTGGATTTGTGGACCAGGAAATCATTTCCTAGAATGCTTATTTGGCTTTGCTAAAATCCAGTCCTGTTAGATTATCTAATGAAGCTGATCTGTTGGTCTGGAGTCAATCTAAAACAGGTAAGTACAATCCCAAAGCTGGTTATTTACATCTTATTCAGGATAGGAATGAGATGGAAATTTCTTGGTGGTGGAAATTGCTTTGGAAGCTTAAATGTCCTCTAAAATAAAAAATCTATTGTTGGTTTTTATTTTCAGGGAAAGCTCTTACTTGGGATGTCTTGTGTAGAAAAGGCAGGGAAGGACCTGCTATGTGCTATCTTTGCAAAATGGAGGCTGAATCTAACTTTCATATTGGGGTTGAATGTTCTTTTACCAGAAGGGTTTGGTTAGAGATTAAGTCTAAGTTAATGATTGTTAATCTTTGGCATGGTAATTCGGTGATAAACTATATGAAGGATTGGTGCCTCAATGCTGAGGTCAGGCATATCAAATCTTTACCTGTCATCGTTTCTTGGTTTATTTGGAAGGCCAGAAATCAGTGCTATTTTGATGATTTAAATCCTATGCCTGATTAGGTCTCTTCTTTTTGTTTGGGTTTATTGAATTCTTATCCACAGGATAATAGAATTATGAATATCAGACTGGTTGTTGAAGAAATCATTGATAAATCTTCTCCATGGGGGTATTTTGATGCCTCGGCAGCCGGTGTGCCTCAGATTTGTGGTGCTGGTGGTTTACTTTATATATCTGATGGGCATTATTTTACCTTTTCAGCTGGCCTGGGTATGGGTACCAACAACTTTGTAGAGTTACTTGCACTAAAGCTTCTCTTTACTTTGGCCTTAAAATATGAAATACATACTTTGCAGATCTTTGGTGATTCTCAGTTGGTGATCAACTGGGTTATAGGCAAGTACAAAATTAAAAATATGCAGCTAACTCAGGTTTTGCATGAGGTCATCAGAATCTCTAAACTTTTTGAAAAAGTGGATTATAAGCACATTTACCGAGAAAGGAATTCTAAAGCAGATGCTTTAGCCAAAGAGGGTGCAAATGTTCTGGAAGGGCATTGGCATATTCACGAGTTTCGAGCATCAAAAACATATGAGTCTTGTCAGGTGTTTTATTTTTGAGGCTGTTGATGAGATGGGGTTAGGGACAAAGACTGAATTTGATGACTTTTGTGTTCTTGTGCAAAGTATTTTGTGCAGGCTTTTGATATTTTGTGTATACTCTGATGGTGAATGCAGACTTTGATAGCGATGATATATTTTGCAGACTTATATGTGCAGACATTATGATATTTGTGTAGACATTATGATATCTTTGTAGTGTGCAATTTTATGTGTATTGAACTTTATGTATGGATTTTGTTCTTGGAATGATATAATTTGATGAGCAATAAATTATGATCTTTTGTAAAAGCATTTTTTGCTCTTGATTTGAGCAAATGGACACTTATCATATGTGATAGTGGATCATCTAAAAAATGTAATTTTGTACTTTGCATATAAAATTATGATTTTTTCCTATGGAAAAAAAAAGTAAATGATATTATTAGTGTTTGTATATAGTATATCGTCAAAAAAAAATACATTTTTTGCATTAGTCTTATTTAAAATCTTTATTCTCTTTCAAGATTCTGATCTTAAAATATTCTAACATGTTCGTATATGTCTATTAAGAACTCTGTTATTTTTAATTATTTTAATTAATTCTTTTAAAATAAAGTTGTGAAATAAAAAAGCTAAACATTATTTTAAAAATGATATTTATAACTAAAATATTTTATCATTGTATTAAGGATACGGGTAAGATTGAGTGACTTGGACTAATGACTTCCATTTAAAACATACCCTTCACATCAAGCTTGGAAAGTATGGGATGAGTTTTACTTCACAAAGTTGAAACATTAAGTCATATTGTTGAAATATTAACTCACACCTCAAGATTTTTTAAGTAAATATTCCATTTTAAAGTTAAAAATATATTTTCTATTTATAAAGTTAAAAAACATTTTAATAATTCATAAAAATTAAAGATTCTGTTTTAAAGTTAAAAAATCATTTTAATAATTTATGAAGCGAAATAAAACATTTAATAATTCATAAAGACAAAAGATTTTGTTTGAAAGTTAAAAAAAACATTTTTCATTTTAATGTTAAAAAAAATATTTTAATAATTCATAAAGTCAAATAATTGAAAAAAAAAGAATTTGAAAAGTATAAAAAATAAATAATTACGCCCAGGCGTTTTCCCTATGGATATGGAGACGTAGTATCGGAAGATTTCCAGTCTCTCTAGCAAATAATGTTTTAACACGTGTTTCGTTAGTTTAGCAAATGATAATTGGACAGGTGTCGTGGAATGTGGAAGCTCTTATGGTAAGGTAGATTAAAAATCCATGCTAATGGTATGATCAGCGGCAGCAAGAGTGACTCTGAAGACTCACGCGCATCCGGAGTTCAGCAAGCAGTTCTACTCTACCCCGCGGGGTAGCTTGCAGGTCTGGTCGGGAACTGCGCGCACACCAGAACCCTCTCCACGCGCGTAAAGGTGCACCAGCGTGCCCAGAATCGCACCTGCGACATCAGGACATCTGAGGACATAG
The DNA here is from genome assembly GCA_001517045.1 of Pseudotsuga menziesii. Taxonomy (NCBI): domain Eukaryota; kingdom Viridiplantae; phylum Streptophyta; class Pinopsida; order Pinales; family Pinaceae; genus Pseudotsuga; species Pseudotsuga menziesii. The sequence goes on along the minus strand of LPNX010990445.1, from coordinate 493,266 downwards.
ATTCAGTGCTCCAGAACGCACTTGCCACACCGATTCAGTGCTCAAGAACTCGAGCCGTCGAAATTGAATTAGTTACTCTGTAAAAGAAAATATTGATAGATAAGTGATTTTCTTCCATTTTCTTTATATTTATTTTACTGTAGTAAAGGGCGTCTGCGAAAGGGCAGGCAATAGACGGAAATTGGCCCTAGATTTGCTGCTAAATGGAGATGGAGATGATTTCAAGGAGAATTCATAGGTGGGCAAGCGGGTTGTTACCGTCACCGGCAGCTGGTTGCTGGTGGACGTACGGGCAATTAAAAGTGTGAGCATTTGTCTGTTGGATTCATAGGGCCGTATCTACCGTCGATTTGGTGACGACATGGCTTTTGGATCCTTGACCTGCCTTTTGAAGCGTGAAGCGTTGTACTATGAACTGTTTTATTGTTTATCAGTTACCGAATGAAGTAGCATTTCATCTTTAAAATGTGCTTGTTTATCTTCCAGGAAGAAATAGATTACCAATATTTTTTATTACTCTGAATCTTTAGCATTTGCCGATAATCTTTTAACACTTCCAATGTAGATTCAAGTGACCCTGCATAGGACTGATTCCTTTCGTCTGACTAAAAACCTTGATTGCGCTATTTGCAAGAGATGGAGTATCCTTTTGGAGGATTGAATCCTCGCAACTTAATAAATATTTTCGTGTTAGGAAGAAATTTGGTTAGTCTCATGAAATTATTGTTATATGATGAGGTTTTAAAAAATACAATTGAAGTCCTTTAACTTAATGAGTGGTGAAATGGCCCGAATATATAGAGTTGGAAACTCTATTTTTTCCTTTATATATTGAGAATAAATCCCTTTGGTTGTAGGTTAAGAGTTGGGAAACTTGGATTCCAACCTTTTTTCTACACTAAGTAGTTTATACTTTAATATCTAAGTATAATACCAATAACTAATGATAACCGCCGAAAAACCACGGGGCTTCACTTAGTGAACATCTCACATAGCACGTGCGGTCGTGGGATATTAAAAAATACCATTAATTTCTAGAGATATTGACCCAAAATATTTTTGTTGAAACCCCCTCCCAATACTTAAAACCTCCTCCCCACCCCTTTTTGTACCTCAATCCTTATAAACCACCCTACCCCACCCCCACCTTAAACCCCTCATCCCCCAATACCTGCAATATATTGGTTCAATTTTTAATAATTTTAAAACCCACAATATGAACTAACGTGATAGGATATTGGTCAACAAGTGAAGCCCCGTGCGAAAAACTTGATCCATTTAGTAGTAAGAATCACTCTATTGATTGGAATACTGAATAGTACTTAATACTGTGCCTTGCCTGTAGATTGAAAGACACAGTAGAAACGTGGAGGGTTCACATCTTGATCAATATCAGATCAACGCTCCAGAGGAATTCCTTTGGGAGGATAGGAGAGGAGGATAACGAAAGTAAGCGGATGTGGAATCCTGTCTTCAAATCATCTTATTCAGTGTTGAGTCCGCCATCGATTGAAGAAGGCTGAGATCCAACAACTAAGGAAGATTCTGCTGGTTGAGGTAGCACAGAGCACAACACAGAAGATGGACGCGGAATAGTTGTGAAATCCAGCTTAAACGCCTATTTGAAGTTCGCCTTTCATTTTGTCATGTTTCTAGATTGGAGATTGGAGATTGGAGGGTGGTTTGGCCGAACTGCTAAATTGGGACAGATTCAAATTTAATGGAGGCGTGAGAAATCTAACTATTTATTAATATACATATAAATTTAAAATAAAAACGAAAGAGGAATGCCCCACGTGTAAAGTATACACTCAGTCGAAGTCTCTTCGACGCGTGGCGTCATTAAAATCCGGGTTCACCTTTCTAAGAGCTCTATAAATTGATCCCGAAAGTCGAGACCACAACTTAACCGATAAGTTAAATCAACAATAGAGAAGACTTTGTTATAAAGTGAAAGATAGCTATGTAAAATGTTACAAACGGAAAAAATCTCACGTGGATTAGTTAAAAAAGGAATAGATTCAGTATCATTCAAATCATGATGAGTTGAACCAAAAAAATGTAATTATCTTATTACAAAGTGATTTCTTTTAAAGGTTCGATGTGGTCGAGTATACATTCATACATATATCAATTATAATAATTAAGAGTAAGTTAAATGTTTTATATTTTGGTTATTTAAAAAAAAAAAATTAGTTAAAATTTTGGAATGGCATGAATTGTATATATTGTCGGAATTATATAATACAATTTGAATTATTAAAAATAACGATTTTAATAACTATTTCATTTCGAAAAATCCAAAATGTAAAACATTAAAACCAGTCCATAAACAAGTAACATAAAAAGTTATATTTATGGATAAAAGAGTATTTAAAAATTAAAAAAAGAAAATAGAGTGAAAAGTGAAGAATATATATATATATATATATATATTAGTGAAGTGTTAAACTTTAGGTAAAATATTAAGATTTTGTCTTTTCATGTGGTTTACTATTCTTGAAGATAGAGAACTTGTTATGTTTATAATTGTTCAAGGGTCTTACTTGAAGGGGCCTCACTTTTTCAGCTTCATGTTTGGGAGTCTAACCGTGAAGGACCCAAATAATTGAAACTCCAATCTCACACTACTTTGGTCTTGGACTTGAAAGCACCAACCATCCGAGGCTAAATAAAATATTAAGATCTATTGAAAAGAAATGTTAAATTTGAGATAACATATTAAGATGTTTAATTGTGGTGCACTTTAAATAAGTGTTAAATTTTAGGAGAAATATCTAAATAAAATAGGATATATTGAAAATAAATGTTAAATTTGAGATAACATATTAAGATGTTTAATTGTGGTACACTTTAAATAAGTGTTAAATTTTAGGTGAAATATTAAGATATATCGAGAATTTCTTAAAAGGATATATAAGTTTTGTAATTAAAATATTTATTGGTAGAAGTTTTGATAAAAGCAAATAGAGTTTGGTAATTAAAAGAAAAGTTTATAACATTTCAAATTATTATAGGTTATTGTTATTTTTATAGTTCAATGCTAATTGAAATGAAAGGAATATTTAGAGGAAAATAACTTCTTATTTATGGAAACACAACAATTATATTAATGAATGCGCAGACGAATCACCCCTTTGCTTGATTTTTTGGTTTCGCAGTTGAGTCTGAGTTCGATTCGAAAGGGATTGGCAAAGGAGGATGGCACTAGCAGCTCCTGGTGAGCTGAATCTGCAAGAGGCGCCCTCATGGGGTTCTCGCAGCGTTAGTTGCTTTGAAAAGATTGAACAGCTTGGAGAAGGCACATATGGGTAAGCGACTCAAAATACTTTACTTAGGTAACCCTGTAATTAAAACTTTTTCATTTCATGGCTCAAACCCTCTTATTTATGCCATATTTTTTATTGGAACCGTTTGGACGGACATAAATAATGATAGCATGATTTTGATTGATAGGCGAGTAAAAAAAAGGGGATAGAATGATGGGTTTTATTTATTTTCACGCAAGTTTACATGGCCAAGAAGATCCAAACAGGGGAATTCGTTTCCTTGAAGAAAAATCGTATTGATAATGAAAGATAAGGAGTATGTATTTGGAGTTGTCTCTAATCTTTTTTCGATATGCATGTGTGAGAGTTTTCTGGTTAGGGTTAAGAAATGTCCATGTTTGGACTTTGATTAAATTTTTGGGTACACATTGGTTGTGTCATTGTTGTGTTCTGATATGTTATCCTTTGAAGCAGATATTTTCTCGTGGGTTCTGTGTAATGTTTTCATTCTAGATTAATTGGTATCTTTAATGTAATATTAATGCAGTTCCCTATAACCGCAATTCAGGAAATCAAGCTTCTGAAGAAGTCACATCATGAAAATGTCATCAAGTTAAAGGAGATAGTGACATCTCCAGGTTATATTCTTTTGATTTGTCGTGCAATTATAGGAGAGTGGATTTTACTCTTCCTTTTGCAGTTCCCTTGTGGGCTATTTTTTGTAAACTCAATGTTTATAAAAAATGTTGTTGTTGACATACAGGTCCTGAGAAAGATGAACAAGGGAAATCATGTATGTTATATATGAGTTCTCTGCTTTGTTGTTTTGATTTGGGCGAGTTATTTATGTTCTTGTTGTCAAATGTTAGTCTTGAGTCTCTCACATTGTTGCATGCACCACAGATGGTAATAAGTACAATGGAAGCATTTACATTGTCTTTGAATACATGGATCATGATCTGACTCGTTTAGCTGACAGACCAGTAATGCGCTTTACTGTTCCTCAGATACATGTATGAGATTGAATGCAAATATTAGTTGACTTTTTTTTCATTTTTCATATTTGTGCTACATTTCATCTTAATGAAATTAGAAGTCTACAAATACAGACCTTGGATGTTCATGTAACAAATGCTTCTATATCTCAGTGTTCTATGAAGTAGTTGTTAATCGAGCTTCACTATTGTCATATCAACCAAGTTTTGCATCGGGGCATCAAAGCTAAATTCCATATTTGATCAATATGTTCTTTCTTATCTTCCTTTCATTATCGGATGTGCTTATTGAAACAAACCTTTGAAAATGACATCTTATGCTTTAAACAAGATCTAATCTGCTGATTGATAATAATGGGATTCTAAAGCTTGCGGATGTTGGTCTGGCAAGATCATTTTGCAATGATCAAAATGGAAGCCTTACCAATAGAGTAATCACATTGTGGTCCATGTAAGTGAAATCAATCCTATGCTGGTATTCCGGTCAGTTTTGTCTAATTATGGTTGCTTGCATGTTTGCAATGTAAACTCTGGATAGAACATTATTAGAGTGTTGATTTTGCATTCTAATGCTATGTGTAGGCACCCAGAGTTTCTTCTAGGCTAAAAAATGTATGGTCCAACTGTTGACATGTGGTCGATGGGATGTATATTTGCAGAGCCTTTATGTTGAAAACCAATTTTGCCAGGGAAGAATGAGGTTAAAATAAAAAAATATGCTACCCCTATAGTCACTATATTGTCTTTGACTCTTTGTTATATTTGTAACTTAAATTACTTTTGTGGATCTCTTTAATTAATCCATTTTTGTGATGTTTGTAGCCAGAGAAAATTACTAAAATATTTGAGCTTTGTGGATCTCCGGATGAATCTAACTGGCCTAGTGTCTCTAAGCTTCCATGGTACAACAATTTCAAGCCACAACGGCAAATGAAGAGGCGTTTTAAGGAGTCTTTCAAAAAGTAAGAACATTTAACTCTGGAATTGATGGAAACTTATTGCTTATGTATAGTTTGTCGGGATTTGTACCCTTGAACTTTTTCTCATTCTTGATGCAAGTTGAGTTTTTATCTTTTGTTTAATTATTGAAGCTTTTTTTTCAATATCTATTTAAAAACACTAAACAACAAAGTGGAGATAATATACCCCAATGCATATAGGAAATCACATGCATATAAAATTGCTTGGCCATTCATACATTGTGGTATGGTTGATTCCAAATAGAAAGACAACATCACACAGCTGTAAAAAAACAGAGAATCTATAAATTGAGAGGGCCCGCCGCAAGATTATTATGTAAAATATAAGTTTATGTAGATCAAGATGGTATAATCCAACAAGCACTATCCACAAATATATTTGGAACTTGTTTCTAGGTACTGAGATTTATTGCACCAAGAGAAGTGAGGTGCATGCTACAACTTGGATGTACGGGTTGTGGCATGTCCCTGGGTGGATGTGGATAAACTTGAGGTTCTATGTCTAATTGAAAAAAGGAAAGGCCAACTTTTTGTTAGATTTATTAATACCATCATGTAAATAAACCTGTGTTACCAGATCCACCTTTTGTTAGTTTTGCTAATTACCATCATGTAAAAATTAATAAACCTGTGTTACCAGATCCACCACCCTAGGTTGTAGGATCTGTGGATCCATGAGATTTGAGGCAGATCTAGATTTATCAGGATCCATCTTGGATCTATCATTGAAATGGATCCCCTTAATAAGGAAACAGATCTTGAGCCCTAGAAATGGATCCCATGGAATCAAACATATCTTGAAATTTTGAAATGTTGTGACCCACAAACCCCCCCAAAATCGAATTTTTAATAAAAAAATTTTAAAATCCTAAACACCTAAAGGCTAAAATTTGTGTTACCGGATCCACCACACCAATGTGTAGGATATGTGGATCTGATCTGGATCCGACTAGGATTCGTTGTGGAAACGGATCCCAACGGATCCCCTGGAGAGGGAAATGGATCATGTGGAAGATCAAACAAATCCCCAAATCCCCAAATGGATCTTGAAACTTCGAAGGCTTTGTTACCCACTGACCCCCCAATATTTTTTTTTAATGAAAAGATTTCCAAAACAGTGAACACTGGTCTAGGTACGATCCATCCTTGTGTCAAGATCTGCTCTTGAACTCTGATCTATCAAAGTATGCTCTCAAGAATTTTTTTTTATCCATCTTTGTGGTCTAGATCTGTTGTCAAGGCTCGATCCATCCTTCTGTGATATATTGTTGCTCACTTTACCCTCACTGTTATTCAGTCTTGCCACAACCTTCAACAAAACCACTTTATTCACTGTTATCATGGGCATGTGGATGTGGCTCAGAAAAAAGATGTTGTGATATGCTTCATGTTCATGCTGAAATGGTCTTCAGAATTATCAATTATGGATCATGGTTATAACTTGTCAAATTTTTAGATAATGTACATTAATGGGTAATAGTAATATGCATTCTTGACACTTTTTATTTATTATTCTTTTGTACTTTCTGTATCCAAATCTTGCCTTTCCAAAAATCCTGGTGTCTTAGTAAAAAACTTAGATCCATCTTAATTCTTGATTTTCTAAACTTCAAGAGGTTTACGCCTGTTTTTTAATCCATAGATCCAGTGTTAAGTCTGTTATGCTGGATCTATGCTATTGATAGAGTAACTTCATGCAAGCAAGGCTTGCATTCAAAGTGGGAGATTAAATAATAATGCTAACCAAAGAAATCATAATTGTCTATGCGAACCAATTGTGTTAAATGTTGTAGAGGCCTTACTACATAACTAGTTGTTGATAAAGTAGCTCAGTAACATGTTTTTTCTGTATGTTAGGCCTTAAGCAAAAAGGTTTTGATTCATGTGGACCCAAGTTGAAAATTTTTGATTCATGTCTTTTGAGAAATTCCCCAGATGGGGTGCTTGCCACTTTCATGGACAATTGAAGTGTAAATTAATTCGAGGGTGCTTTGAATGTGCTCATGTGGCTATAACATCTCTTAGTGCATGGGAAACACAAACATATATAAAATAAAAAAGAATCCTTCCGCAATTGCAAAACCAAAAAACAAGTTGCAGAAATACTCAAAGCCAAATGGTTCAGTTGCAAAAAGACACGATATTTTTACCCGCTCGGCGTTCCTTTGCACCTCTCGATGCAAATGCTAGTTAAATTAACAATCGTATAGGTGTTCATTGGAAAAAGCATGCTATTACATTACATTAGTATAAAAACTAAATAATTAAATTAACAATCGTATAGGTAGTCATTTAAAAAAGCATGCTATTACATTTTTTAAAATCATTTATAGGAAGGAAAACAAAATTATTTTTAAAGCAAAAAAACAATTTTCAATTTATAGTTTAAAAACTACGAAGAAGTAGTTATATATATATGAAAAGCAGCCATTCAAACAAAAACACAACATCCCAATAATTTTTTAAAATTTATTTATAACTCATAACTTGGAAAAAAGTATAGTTTAATATAAATATATAATTTAACATAAAGATAGTAATGAAAATAAGTTGCATTAAATGTATTTTGTGCATATGTATTAATGTTTTCGTAAGAATGTATTTAGTGTTTTAGTAAATATTTTCATAATAAAATATCAAAAAATTAAAATTTAAAACTATATAATTGTATGTATATATTACCAGTTATTAATGATTTGTCGTTAATGTTGTTAATAATTAAATTTAAAAAGTGAAACCATATTTTCAATAGAACAAAATGTTGATCAATGTATTCATCTGTGTCAAAATTATAATAGATGAACCATTAGGATGTATAATTAAATATAATAACAATATAAAGAAAATGTTTTAGATGAATGGCACATCCCAAAGAATTATTTTTATAGAGTGAAAAATAAAAGAAAATCCAAAGCTCTCTTAGTTACTTAAATGAAAAGAGAATTAAAGCTTGACAAAATAAACAAAATCAAGTGGCAACAAGACCACCAATGCACTTATCCATGAGCATATATAAATGCCAAATGTCATCATCTAAAAAACTAATAAGTTTTGAATCTAGATTTAAATTAGAGATTGTAATCTAATATGAAGGAAATTGGTCCTAAGTCCAACAATTAATGATTTTAGAAGTTCGAGATGGGAAATGGCAACATAGATTGAATTAAAAATTTTGAGGCATGTATGGGCAACACGAGGAAACATGGTTTTGAAGAAAAAATAGCCTCATTATTAAAATCACCACTAATCAATGTATATGCAAGCTTTGGCTAAATGGACATTTTTAGTATAGACCTATAATGTTTTGAGAAGAAATTTAATGGATCACATGACAAATGAATGACATTTATGTTTTGTAGTGGAAAATGATTCGAAAGAGTGCCACCTTAATCGAGAAATTAACATTTTCATTAAGCCTCTTCTTTCAAATGACAATATCTATTCTTATGCTTGGGTGTTTTTCTTCTAAGTTTTTCTTTTTGTAGCTTTCATCGGGGACATTGCCACCTTGTGACTCTTGTAAAATGTTATATATATATATATGAACATACTATCACCTATCTCTATATAATATTAGCCTTAATTTTATAAAATATTAAGTATTTTATATTTTAATTAATAGTATATTTATTAATGAAAAGTTATAAAGTTATGTTTATATTTTATTTCAAGATATTAGTATCTTTTTTCTTTTTGTAAGTTGCACATTATATTAACCAGGAAAATCAAAAGTTACATATTGATAGAGAGTCTGAGGTGTCCTCACGTGGAGTTACTAGAGCAAAGAAAGTCTTGTGGCCTTAGGGGCCAAGAATACCTCAAACCAGCTATTAAACTACATGATCTACCTTTATACAAAAACTTAACACAAGATAGGATAAGAGTTTGGAGCAAAAAAAGTTAACATAACACTCTGAACCATGAAGTGGCTGTGTCAACTCCAGAGACATGGGATAAATTAAGGCAGTGGAACCTCTTCTAGGATGGGACAGGCCCACCCCCGTTCCTCTGAATTTGTGACAGGATTAGTAACATGCATGAACCCAGGTGGTGGCGACATCTGGCTGCTTAGCTCTTCATAATCCTCATGTTTGAACATAGGTTCAATGGTGGACATGATAGGAAAAGGCACGCTGGTAGCAGCTTCCAGAGCTGATGCTGGTCCTTTATCCACCGAGCTTCCTCTTGTGGTGCTACCATACCCCACCTCCATTTCTCCAACGCGCCTATGCTCAGTTGCCAGACATTTCCAAGCGAAGGTGGCATTCAGGCCACTAAGCTGGTTATCCATGTTGGTCATTTTGGCCTTGACATACGAAACATCGTTGCAAGCCAAGCTCCAACTTCCCATCATATCTTCCATAAGAACCCCCATCATATTTTTTATTAGCCAATAATGATTTATTCCCCCCCCCTCCTTGCTTAGTGGCGAGCCACTCATTTACTAGGTGACCTTCCCAATCGTCAATTAAACCGTGTATTGTCATCGAAATTATGGCTTCATAGCCCTCCTCTCGCATAACACTTAGACCCCATTGCGATTTGCCGTGACCACTTCTCCCCCTGCGAAGGGTCCCCCTTTTCCTGGACTTCACAAAGACTAGAGCTAGGTGGAGGTTGTGAAGCTGCGAAACTAGCAGCGAAAGAATATGATGCATAACGAATTGACCGTGCGAAGTGGAGGCGGTAACGTGGAAACAAAACCAGAAGAAAACATACACAATAGGGTGCGAGTGGAATAGTGCTGCCACCTTCCATGGCCACCTTCTTATCTCGTTCCCTATGTACTTGAAGAAGAACCACATGCTTCATCCTAAATGCCATTAAAACCAGGTTGAATGCTGATGGAACAGGATTGAGTGTTGCTAGCCCAGGACGAGATAAATTCACCCACCCGTGCAACATAATTGAAGGGCTATAACATCCCCTCAGAAAACGACTAAAAAACGTGAAGCATAAGTAAAAGGAACTGTAAGTATGAATACTAGCTTTATCAAAATTTGATGAAATTGGTAATGTTAGGCGGTTGAAAGTGTTGCACGACTAAAATGATGTTTGGGGATGAATCCACTAAGGGGGGGGAAGAGGTTAAAGGAAATTAAAAACCTTGGTATTCTAGCGATGATGACAAAATTCCATCGTAGTATCCATGGGGTATCAAAAGGAAGTGAGTTACAATCCTTTCTAGTTGGTAGTAAATCCACACTCATAGTTGAGCTTTGAGAGTCATTGATATAATTTCCCTACTTCCATGGGAACCTAAAGGTGATAGGAGCTTATCACCCTAAAATAAGTTAATCCTTACCAAGGATACCTCATACGCCCATAATATGTAATTCAATATTAATCACACCAAGGAGGTATAGAAGTAAATGAAGAATAATTATTTATTTAGAAGAGAATTTCCTTGAGGATAAATGAAAACACTATTATATATATATGGACAAACATTATTCTCTGTGTTACCTTATCCTTATCCATAATTATACGAAAATGAGAATATAGTTAAACACAGAGGATATATTTATTTGACTCATGAATAAATATAACTTCAAAGAGATTCGCTTTAAGCTTATTATACATATATATATTCAAACTAGCTCATGAATAAGTTACTAATGGACTAAAGCATTGGGTCTAGTGAGGATTTTGCATTTATCACTCTTGCTGAGTTTAGATAGTTAGATTTTCCTCCACTTGGAAGTCGAAGTCCCTCCACTTGGTAGCCAAAGTCCCTCCACTTAGCAGTCGAGCTCCTTGAAAAGGGACCAAATCCCTCTTTTTTTTGTTGCCCAATTATTTTTTTCAGTGGTGGTATGCACTTACGGGTGTCTATATATCGGTGTTTGGCTACCGAACCAGGGGGGAAGTTGGTGGAAATGGATAGGGGAATGGGTGGTCCAATACCCTAACTCTCTACTTTGCTAAAGTAACTTTTCTTGGACTCAAGCAGGAGGCTAGGTGAAAAAGAAATTCCTGGACTCAAGAAAGAAGGCTTGAGGGGAATTGTGAGAGAGTTTGTGATATCAATGGCAAGACCTAGGCACATAGTTAACATATGGGAAAACTTTTGACTAGCAATCAAAAGGGAGAGCAACCTCAAAGTTTTAGCCTGTAAGTCCAATTGGTGTCAACATCTTGAGAGAGAGTTCTGTGCTCAGCAGACAACTTTTAAAGATGAAAAATGCAAGGGAGAGTTTGTTCATCACCAAAAGTGGTATTGAACGTTGTTCAACATGATGAAAACAAGAAAACACGTACTATTGATTTTCCTAATAACTAAACTGTTAAATGTTTTAATGTGTAAATGTTATGAATACTTAAGTAGGAAAAATTCCCTCAAGGGAGAGGATGAATGGTAAATTTTAAAAAGTTACCGTTTGAAATTATGATGCTAACTTGTGAATGAAAGAGATGTCTATCTCAAGTTGAGAACTATTTAAGAATCCAAGCAATGGAGGTAAAGGACACCCTCCAAAAAGATAAGTAAATCAGAATTACTCATGATTTCTTTTGAGGGTAATATTGTTAGGTCTTCTTATGATAATAAAAGCACAAAAAAGGCTAAAATATGTTCCGTGAATTGGGATTGTTGTGTTGCAGGAAGGACTTGTTGTTATGTTCTAAGTTGGATTATGAATTAATGACATGTCTGAATAAATTTTGGAAGACCTGGTTTTGTTGCACAAAAGTACAGGTTATGAAGGATAAAAGCTTGCGGGAATCACAAAGGATTGAAGATGATCAAAGCAAAGCTGAAAAACATCGCGAAAGATGCAGAAGCAAGCATTAAGAACCTAAAGGGAAATGAACACAAAACCTTGGTCGAATATGTAACATTGAGGATGGTGTTAATTCTAAGGGGGAAAGTATATAACATCCCCTCAAAAGACGAATGGAAAACATGAAGCGAAGTGAAAGGAACTGTAAGTATGAATACTAGATTTATCAAAATTTGATGATGAAATTCCATCGTAGTATCAAAAGGAAGCGAGTTACAATCCTTTCCTGTTGGTAGAGAATCCACAGTCATAGTTGAGCTTTGAGAGTAGTGACATAATATTCCCTACTTCCATGGGAACCTAAAGGTGATAGGAGCTTATTACCCTAAAATAAGTTAATCCTTACCAAGGATACCTCATACGCCCATAATATGTAATTCAATATTGATCACACCAGGGAGGTATAGAAGTAAATGAAGAATATTTATTTATTTAGAAGAGAATTTCCTTGAGGATAAAGGAAAACACTATTATATATATATGGACAAAAATTATTCTCCCTGTTACCTTATCCATAATTATACGAAAAGGAGAATATAGTTAAACACAAAGGAAATATTTATTGGACTCATGAATAAATAAAACTTCAAAGAGATTCGCTTTAAGCTTATTATATATATATATATATATATATATATATATATATATATATAATCAAACTAGCTCTTGAATAAGTTACTAATGGACTAAAACGTTGGGTTTAGTGAGGATTTTGCATTTATCACTCTCACTGAGTTTAGACAGTTAGTTTTTCCTCCACTTGGAAGATGAAGTCCCTCCACTTGGTAGTCGAAGTCCCTCCACTTAGCAGTCGGGCTCTTTGAAAAGGGACCAAATCCCTATTTTTTTTGTTGGTCAATTATTTTTTATAGCAGTGGTATGCACTTATGGGACTCTATCTACCGAACCAGGGGGGGAGTTGGTGGAAATGGAGAGGGGAATGGGTGGTCCAATACCCTCACTCTCTATCCGAGAGATTCTTTACAGATCCAGGATTTTGGATCCAGTAGTTTGGTATGCATTGGAGCCATGAATTCCAATGGGCGTATATATATTTTCCAGCGGTGGTATGCATTGGAGGAATCACTCCATATCTGCGATAAGGGTAAATGCATTTCTAGTTGTTGTATGGATTTGATGAGTCATTTCAGATATGCATTGAGTAGGTATGTATTTCCATCATGTGACTGCGTTGATTTGTGGACTACATGTGAATCTATTGCCTGTGTTTTGATGGGAAAAGTTCAGATTTAGATGTTCTTCCCTTTTGTTATCTTAATTTGGAAGGTGAGAAGAGTTCCATCCTTGTTACATTTTATCTATTGTAAGTAACTTTCATTTATAGATCTGTACAGATCCTTGGATGACCAAGATATGTCTTTGTTCACATATACAAACCTGGTATGCATTCGATTGTAGAATGCATTATTTTATTATACAACACAAATATAAAGCAATATGCCCATGGTTGGATATGTAGCATGCATTTCTTATTAATAGATTTCACCTAAACTTCTGCCACAATTTTCCTCTTTAAAACGTTTTTTGATTATTGTTGGGCCCAGAAATGACCCCTTTTTGACCACCTTTACCTACCTCTTTTTGCCTCATCTTACTCCATTATGTACACCAAATAGATGTTTTCCTTCACTTGATCCCTCAATTCACAAAGGTATGGTTAATTATTGTCTTATCTTATTTAATACTTATGATTGTTTTCATTAGGGCTCTCTATCTTGAGTTATGCTAACATATGGTGGTTTTATAAAGATAATTCGAGATGTAAGGGATATAGGTGTAGCAGGCTGAACATGCCAAGAGAGGGATGGGAATTCATTGTTAAGATAATCACCATCTATTCCATCGTTTCCCAAAGAACACGGTCAAAGGCTACTATTCCATGCAAGCTGTACAAAGGTGGCTGCAACAGGCTGCAATATATTTAGATGCAACAGTACGCTGCTGCTCAAGGGTAGCTGAAATCAACAGAGTATCTTCTAGATTGATCATGATTGTCATTGCTGGCTCAATCAACAACCTTCCTATATTTTCTGCTTCTATCTTGCCACAGCTGTAACAATGTATCGTAATTGAGGCAGCCTGAAGATCAGAGATCTTCACGGCTGCCCAATATCAGTGGATAGAAGTTGTGATTGTAAATGTATAAATATTAGGAATTATTTCGAGCCAGGGGTTGGAAATTAATTGATTTTATTTGTATAAGATGTGATAGAGGTTGTGTGTTCATCTCGCCATTTTAATACAAGAAGTTTGATTCTTCAGATCTCGACGTTCTAACGTGTGCCAACTCCAGCATCTCTGTGCGAAGGCTGGGCCTGCCTTCCTACAGAGATTGCTGAGTTAATTCGGTATTTTATTTATTCTACTGTGTGGTGTGAATCTTATTATGAATCCATTTATTTACAGTAGCTGTAACAGTCATCGATTTATTATGCGTTCCTTTGAATGATCAGTAATTGCATTCCCTGTAAACTGCAGTGGTGTGGTGTGACAGTCGACTGTGTAGATTAACTTTCTCTTATGAAACTGCGTGATAGCTATAACAACCTTGTTCATCCTTAGTTCTTTCAATTGCTATTCCCTTTAGATCTTTTTAGTTCATCCCTTTACAGTTATAGTTGTGGAATTTAATTCCTGCACTTTGAATTCCTAAATTAAGTTGAATTAAGATAGTTGAGATGGATCTTCAAATGGATGGGTAATTTAGGATTTAAATTTCTCCAAAATTAAATCTAGATGTTTATTTTATGAACCTCTCATTTCTATATTAAGGGTTGTAAGAAGGTAATTGTGATTCTGCATTTTCAAGAAGGTGAATTAGATTAAGTTGATCTTGGGATGAGTTGGGATGAACAAGAAAGTAGATAATTCATTTACAATATCAGCTACTTAGTGTTTAAGCATATACAATGCACATTATCTTTGAAATAAAACACTTCCTTGGGTTGACAATTTATATTGAACACTCTGTATGTTGGCTTCAATTAACTTGCATATAGGGTTCCCAACAATTATAAGTGTTGCGATTTCTCATAACGAAGACATATCTTCTTAGTCATTCAGGAATTTGGGTTTGTCACTAGCAAATCGCTTCTAGGGAGAGGTATATGCAGAGTCTTGACTGCTCATAGAGCAATTATTTAACTCTAGCCAACGAGATCATATAAATTGCACAAGGTCGTGATGTGGGATGCTACGCCCGAAATGATTTCACATGCAAGTTCAGTTGTACCTCCTTTAAACGACCTATTCACAAGTTGACGTGTAACATATTTAGATTATTGGCCAGTAGATACTCAACCTTATATATTAGGGGTAAATTTGTCACTAGGTACAAGCTCTTCTGCCTCAAATGCTAAACTAAATGGCTGTGAGCCACTTTCTTGTCATCAATAACCCTAGGTTTTTTATTTAAGAATTGTTTCTTTCAGTTGTATGTAATTTTTGTTGAATGTAGGGTAAGTATAGAATATTGTTGTTAGTGAAACTGCGTTTGGATTTCTGCTCCAGATTGAAAATTTCTCCAAACTCTTAACTAGAGATCGTGGAAGACTGGATTCTTGGAATTCCATAATTTGGATGTTGTCCTGGGTTGCATTGTTCCATCAACCTTTTAATTAACTATAATAATATAACAAGAGTTTCATTCTAAATCATCCACGAAACAAAACACAATTATCAATAGTTTCTGGAAATAAGCAATGCAAATTTAGTGTCAAGAAAGTGGGAAAAGTAACCTATTTCAGAATTTAAATGCCAGATCCATTCTGATTGGATTTTCCATTGACAACAAATAGTTTGGTTTTAACTCCATGATTTGGTATGGAATAATTTATTTCATAATTTAAATGCCAGATCCATTCTGATTGGATTTTTCCATTAACGGTAAATAGTTTGGTATTAACTCCATGATTTGGTATGGAATAATTTATTTCAGAATATAAATGCCAGATCCATTCTGATTGGATTTTCCATTGACGGTAAATAGTTTGGTTTTAACTCCACGATTTGGTATGGAATAATTTATTTCAAAATTTAAATGCGAGATCCATTCCGATTGGATTTTCCATTAACGGTAAATAGTTTTGGTTTTAACTCCACAATTTGGTATAGAATAGTTTATTTCATAATTTAAATGTCAGATCTATTTTTGGTTATCTCTTACACATTGTTGGGAATTGCTACATTTTGTTGTACTTTGAATTAAAGCCAGATCCCTTTGTTTAATCCTCTATGTGACCTCTACATGTAGAAATGGGATTTACGATTGGACGTAGGTGGATACAAAAATAAAGCATTCCAAATGCATTTTAAATACCCAAATCTTTTATTCAAAAGATTGTCAAACGTGTGAAAAGTCGAGTTTTAATCTTAGTTCGGATGAGTGAGCGTGAAACTCCTTAGTGGAGAATTAGCTTTGGTATTAAGAGTTAAGTTAATATTTAAAAGGGATAAAGGCTAATCAATATTGTTTAAGAGTCAAGTTTTGATATCTTTAAGTGAAATACACACACGCACACACACACATATATCCTTTAATCACTAGAAAAGTGACTCTTTTGTTTAAAGAAGTATCTTTTAATAATTTGTGGGGAGAATTATTGTGAGTATTAGTTGAATTATTAGTTAATACTTTTTGAAGGTATTAAGCTTTATGAAAATGTTTTATCACAATAATATATTAAGGTTTAAATGTAATTAAAAGGATAATAATTATATTACCTTCTTATGTTTATCATAAGGATTTTACTTAAGGGTTTATATCTTAACGTATTGAAGAAACATGAAAAAATATCTAATTGGTTTGATGGAATCAATGGAATAATAACAAGGAGTGTGATCTACCTCGTGTTGAAAAGAGTCTCCTGTTGGAAACCTCACCTTAGTGGATTCGTCGCCCGGCTTGGGGGTGGATTTAGACGGAGCAACATACGTCAAATGAAGCCTATGGTTGGGAAGAAAGTCGTAGACACACTTTCAATTGTCCAAGCTAAAGTCAGATTAAATAAGTATATGTGATGGCTAGTTTTGTTAATAGGATTTATTTTATCCTGTTTATAAGTTTATTATGAAGCTTAGGTCCTTAGTTGATAAACTGATATATAGTACTAAAATGTTTGTTGAGTATCATGAATTCAAATGTTGGTTGCAGAGGCTGTGAAAAGAAAATTGAGAGAACTCTCAAGAGACAGTGTAGCGTAAATGAGTTGTATTTGTGCATACTTTTAGCTAGCTACTTTTGTCATCTAATATATATCTAATGTCGTTGTTTGTTCTACTTAGGAAATTCATGTGTCATCTCTGATGGTGGCGCCCAAGAGAACTTATACCAGTATGGTACCTTTTTATGAATGGTTTAAACTACGATTAAGAGATAGAGTTAATTTGCAAATGATAGTTGAGTGACTAATGTAAAAAGTTGTACTTTATTATAGTAAGATTTGCTTGTGCAGATTAGTATTAATGTAATGGTTGTATCTCATTGAAATTCAATTAGGCAGATTTGTTCTAGAGCGATTGTAGTTTGACAATTCTTAATTGCAAACAAAATGTGATTCTATATATTGAGGTATAAGTTCTTACCATTATTCTTGTACTAGTATGATCATTAGTATGGTCCTCTTGTCAACTATTTAGTGGAACTTAATCAAATTGAATTACAGTTTTAGTGATGTTTACAATTATGTGCTTATACACTCTCAAGAGACTAACATAGTTGACTTGTTTAGATGTAGTAAAAGAAAAAAATTTACCCCATTTTCTCAGAATTTACATTGAGGAATTTGGCTATGTTACAAATGGTATTAGAGCCTCAGGTTCAAACACTGCGGCCAAATGGACCCACATATATGCGAGTAAGTTGTATACTCTTTGAATTACGGTTTATGTAAATAGAGAATGGTTTGCATAAGATTTTATCTTGCAACATGTAAGCTAAAGAAAGTTAAATTTTAAATAAGACTTTATCTTGCAGCATGTAAGCTAAAGAAAGTTAAATATTAATTGAGACATTAAAATTCTTTACTTATGTGATGAATAGAGTATACATGGTTGCTCCAATTAAAATGCATCAATGACAAGGGAAGTAGTATAAACTATAGCTTAAATTAGTTATAGGTGAACTTAAGGATAATGGCTAATTAAGTTGGTCCTTAAACCTCCATGTTAAGTAAATCTCTAGTCAGAAAATCAGAGAGTCTCGTTGTTAAGTTTTCTTTTGAAGCATTCCGTTGTCACTAGATGCATATATAAATTTATTAGGGCAAGAATTATATATTGAAGAAATTAAAGCATTCCATTTTTGCTACCTCTTCATCATGACAACACGGTTGCATGGTAAGAGCTATATGAAAATATTTTTGGAACCCTCTCCCCATAGATCTTGGGTGAGATTTACTTATTCCCAAAGATTTAGTTAACAACAATATCTTAGTCTACGGCTAGGTTATGATCTTAGTCTACAGAGATCTTGATTTTTGTTTCATTTATGATAGTTTTTAATGTGATCTTTATGAGCATAACCTTATCTTATTAACCACAATAAACTATATAATCTGGGCATTTTTAAGTGAGTATCAAATTTTTATTGCAAGACCTCATTGTAAAGCATAACTAAGTTTATCTTTGGTTAGAATTATGCATTGTCATAAACATTAAAAAATCACTAAACGAATGACTTAATGAATTAGTCCTTCGCAAAGATAGAAGGTGTAAGCCAAAGGAAATTGAAGTGTTATTGAAATGATTGTATATGTTTTACAAAATGCTGGAAGTATCGAATTATGAAAATCCCATAAAATGTTGAGGATGATGAATGTTAGTTCTAGAGGAGTTACTGTAAAATGATTTTTATGATAATCTGTAAAAGATAATTTCTTTTAGAATCTATTATGTGTCATCATCACTGTCATTGTTTCAGAGTAGCTGCAGGTACTGAGACTTGGTAACGGTAAAAATACAAAGAGACGTGATAGGAGCCAAAAGAGGATGCTTGTTTTAGATGATCATGGAATGACCAATATTCTTGGAACTTGATGAAAGACAAGAGCTCATTATGGTATGCATGGTAAGCATATGATAAGAATCTGAATAAATATCAAGGATTAGTGAACAACTATGTTAGATCATAAGTAAGAAAAAGATATAAACCTATTTGATGTTATTTTGTTGCATGTTGTAATTATCAAATATGCAAGAAACAATAAATGATTGATGGTTAAAAGATATTATCTTGGACTCAAGCAGGAGGCTAGGTGGAAAAGAAATTCCTGGAATCAAGCATGAAGGCTTGAGGAGAAAATAATCTCTTCTCTGAGGGAACACTAAGGGAAAAAATTGAGGATCTAGCTCTACTTTGCTAAAGTAACTTTTCTTGGACTTAAGCAGGAGGCTGGGTGGAAAAGAAATTCCTAGACTCAAGCGAGAAGGATTGAGGGGAATTGTGAGAGAGTCTATAATATTGATGGAAATATCTAGGCACAAAGTTGACATCTGGAAAACATGAATTTTTTTATGTTTTTGAGGGGAAAACTTTTGACTAGCAATCAAAAGGGAGAGTAATCTCGAAGTTTTAGCTTGTAAGTCCAATTGGTGTCAGCAACTCAAGAGAGAGTTATGTTCTTAGAAGAGAGCTTTTAAAGATGAAAATGGCAAGGGAGAGTTTGTTCATCAACAAAAGTGGTATTGAATGTTGTTCAACATGATGAAAACAAGAAAACACATATTGCTTATTTTCCTAATAACTAAACTGTTAAATGTCTTAATGTGTAAATGTTATGAATATTTTAGTAGGAGAAATTACCTCAAGGGAAAGGATGAATGGTAAAATTTAAAAAGTTACTTTTTGGAATTATGATGCTAATTTGTGAATGAAAGAGATGTTTAATATAGTGGAGAACTAGTTAAAGCATCAGAGCACTGGAGGTAAAGCATACCCTCCAAAAAGGTAAGTAAATCTGAATTACTTATGATTTATTTTGAGGGTAATATTGTATTAGGTTTTCTTATGATAATAAAAGCACAAACAAAGGCTAAAATATGTTCCGTGAATTGCGATCGTTGTGTTGCAGGAAGAACTTGTTTTTATGTTCTAATTTGGATTATGAATCCATGACATGTTTACTTAATATATTTTGGAAGACCTGGTTTTGTTGCACAAAAGTATAGGTTATGAAGGATAAAAGCTTGCGGGAATCACAAAGGATTGAAGATGATCAAAGCAAAGCTGAAAAACATTGTGAAAGATGTGGAAGAAAGCACTAAGAACCTAGAGGGAAATGAACACAAAACCTTGGTCGAATATGTAACACCGAGGACGGTGTTAATTCTAAGGGGGAAAGTATGTAACATCCCCTTAGAAGATGTCTAGAAAACGTGAAGCGCAAGTAAAAGGCACTTTGAGGTATGAATACTAGATTTATCAAAATTTGATGAAATTGGTAATGTTAGGCAGCTGAAAGTGTTGCTCGACTAAAATGATGTTTGGGGAAGAATTGACTAAGGGGGAAAAGAGGTCAAAGGAAATTAAAAACCTTGGTATTCCAGCTATGATGACAAAATGCCGTCATAGTATCTATGGGGTATCAAAAAGAAGTGAGTTACAATCCTTTCTAGTTGGTAGTAAATCCACACTCATAGTTAAGCTTTGAGAGTAGTGATATAATTTCCCTACTTCCATGGGAACCCAAAGATGATAGGAGCTTATTACCCTAAAGTAAGTTAATCCTTACCAATAATACCTCATACGCCCATAATATGTAATTCAATATTGATCAAACGAGAGAGGTATAGAAGTAAATGAAGAATATTTATTTATTTAGAAGAGAATTTCGTTGAGGATAAAGGAAAACACTATTACATATATGGACAAACATTATTCTGCGAATTACCGTATCCATAATCATACAAAAGGAGAATATAGTTAAAAAATGAAATATTTATTTGACTCATGAATAAATATAACTTCAAAGAGATTTGCTTTAAGCTTATTATATATATAATCAAACTAGCTCATGAATAAGTTACTAATGGACTAAAGCGTGGGGTCTAGTGAGCTATGGTATGGAGCCAGTGGTTTGGTATGCGTTGGAGCCATGAATTCCAATGGGAGTATATATATTTTCCACCGGTGGTATGCATTGGAGGAATCACTCCAGATCTGCGATAAGGGTAAATGAATTTCCAGTCGTTGTATGGATTTGATGAGTCGTTTCATATATGCATTGGGTAGGTATGTATTTCCGTCATGTGACTGCGTTGATATGTGGACTACATGTGAATCTATTTCCTCCGTTTTGGTGGTAAAAGTTCATATTTAGATGTTCTGCCTTTTTGTTATCTTAATATGGAAGGTGAGAAGAGTTCCATCCTTGTTACATTTTATCTGTTGTAAGTAAATTTCATTTATAGATATTTACAGATCCTTGGATGACCAAGATATGTCTTTGTTCACATATACAAACCTGGTATGCATTTGATTGTAGAATGCATTATTTTATTATACAACACAAATATAAAGCGATATGCCCACAGTTGGATATGTAGCATGCATTTCTTATTAATAGATTTCGTCTGAACTTCTGCCAGAGTTTCCTCTTTAAAATGTTTCCTAATTATAAGTGTTGTGATTTCTCATAACGAAGACATATCTTCCTAGTCATTATGGAATTTGGGTTTGTCACAAGCAGATCGCTTCTAGGGAGAGGTATATGAAGAAGAGAAATTATTTAACTCTAGTCAACGAGATCATATAAATTGCACAAGGCCATGACCTGGGATGCTACGCTCGAAATGATTTCACATGCAAGTTCAATTGTACCTCCTTTAAACGACCTATTCATAGGTTGGCGTGCAACGTCTTTAGATTATTGGCCAGTAGATACTCAATTGGATATATCATAGGGGTAAATTTGTCACTGGGTACGAGCTCTTCTGCTTCAAACGTTAAACTAAATGGTCGTGAGCCATTTTCTTACCATCAATAACCCTAGGTTGTTTATTTAAGAATTGTTTCTTTCGGTTGTATGTAATTTTTCTTGAATATAGGGTAAGTACAGAATACCGCTGTTAGTGAAACTGCGTACGGTATTTCTGCTCCGGATTGAAAATTTCTCCAAACTCTTAACTAGAGATCGTGGAAGACTGGACTCTTGGAATTCCAGAATTTGGATGTTGTCCTGGGTTGCAGTATTCACTCAAATTTTTATTTAACTAAAATAATATAACAAGAGTGTCATTCTAAATCGTCCACATCTGAAACAAAACAAAATTATCAATAGTTTCGCAATGCAAATTAAGTGTCAAGAAAGTGGGAAAAGTAACCTATTTCAGAATTTAAATGCCAGATCCATTTTGATTGGATTTTCCATTGAAGGCAAATAGTTTGGTTTTAACTCCACGATTTGCTATGGAATAATTTATTTCAGAATTTAAATGCCAGATCCATTCTGATTGGATTTTCCGTTGACGGTAAATAGTTTGGTTTTAACTCCACGATTTGGTATGGGATAATTTATTTCAGAATTTAAATTCCAGATCCATTGTGATTGGATTTTCCATTGACCGTAAATAGTTTGGTTTTAACTCCACGATTTAGTATGGGATAATTTATTTCGGAATTTAAATGCTAGATCCATTCCGATTGGATTTTCCATTGACGGTAAATAGTTTTCGCTTTGACTCCACGATTTGGTATGGAATAGTTTATTTCAGAATTTAAATGTCAGATCCGTTTTTGGTTATCTCTTACCCATTGTTGGGAATCGTTACATTTTGTTGTAGTTTGACTTAAAGCCAGATCCGTTTTGCTTAATCCTCTATGTAACATATGCATGTTGAAATGGGATCTACGATTGTAAGTAGGTGCATACAAAAACCACGCATTCCAAATGCATTATTTTAAATACCAAATCTTTTATTCAAAAGATTGTCAAACGTGTGAAAAGTTGATTTTTACTCATAGTTGAGCGTGAAACTCCTTAGTGGAGAATTAGGTTTGGTATTAAGAGTTAAGTTAATATTTAAAAGGGATCAAAGCTAATCAATATTGTTTAAGAGTAAAGTTTTGGTATCTTTAAGAGTGATATATATATATGTGAGAGTGTCTTTTAATCACAAGAAAAGTAACCTTTTTTTTAAAGAAGTATCTTTTAATAAATTGTGGGGAGAGTTATTGTGAGTATTAGTTGAATTATTAGTTAATACTTTTTGAAGGTATTAAGCTTTATGAAAATGTTTTATCACAATAATATATTATATTAATATATTAAAGGTTTAAATGTAATTAAAAGGATAATATTTATATTACCTTCTTATGTTTATAGTAAGGATTTTACTTAAGGGTTTATACCTTAGCGTATTGAAGAAACATGAATAAATATCTAATTGGTTTGATGGAATCAATGGAATAATGACAAGGAGTGTGATCTACCTTGTGTTGAAAAGAGTATCCTGTTGGAAACCTCACCTTAGTGGATTCGTCGCCCGGCTCGGGGGTGGCTTTAGACGAACCAACATACGTCAAATGAAGCCTATGGTTGGGAGGAAAGTTGTAGACACACTTTCAGTTGTCCAAGCTAAAGTCAGATTAAATAAGTATATGCAATGGTTAGTTTTATTTATAGGATTTATTTTATCTTGTTTATAAGTTTATTACGAAGCTTAGGTCCTTGGTTGATAAACTGATATATAGTACTAACATGTTTGTTGAGTATCATGACTTCAAGTGTTGGTTCCAGAGGCCGTGAAAGAAAAATTGAGAGATCTCTCGAGAGACAGTACAGAGTAAATGATTTGTATTTGTGCATACTTTTAGCTAGCTACTTTTGTCATCTAAGATATATCTAATGTCGTTGTTTGTTCCACTCAGTAAATTCATGTGTCATCTTTGATGGTGGCGCCCAGGAGCACAGATACCAGTATGGTACCTTGTTATGAATGGTTTTAACTACGATTAAGAGATATAGTGCATTTGCAAAGGATAGTCGAGCGACTAATGTAAACAGTTGTACTTTATTATGGTAAGATTTGATTGTGAAAATTAGTATTAATGTAACAGTTGCATCTCATTGAAATTCGATTAGGCAGATTTGTTATAGAGCGATTGTAATTTGACGATTCTTAATTTCAAACAAAATGTGATTCTATATATTGAGGCATAAGTTCTTACCGTTAATCTTGTACTAGTATGGTCATTAGTATAGTCCTCTTGTGAACTATTCAGTGGAACTTAATCAAATTGAATTACAGTCTTAGTAATGTTTACAATTATTTGCTTATACATTCTCAAGAGACTAACATAGTTGACTTGTTTAGATATAGTAAAAGCGAAAAATTTACCCCATTTTCTTAGAATTTACATTGAGGAATTTGGGTATGTTACAAGGGGTATTAATGCAACCAACATGTGTGGTGCGATGCTGTCGGCTGCCAGACCTAGGCGCGATGTGATTTTGGTTAGGCAGGATGGCACCCACATCCGGGTTTTAAATGTTAGGAGGACATGGGGGTGGGATTTGATCCATGTATGTGTCCACGGGTCAAGAGATGATTTAATGCAATCTCTATGGGTGGAACCACACGTTCAAACACTACCTCAAGGTGTCCCCATGTCTCCAGGTAACGCCCTTATTGGAATTGAACCTGGGCCCACTAATGAAAAACTCCTCGCTCTTCACCAATGATTCCAACCCATTTGGGCCAAGATATTAGTATCTTAGTTGTTGAAGAGAAGAACATTAGTTGTTTAAGGATAATGATTTTGTTTAAAGATCTCATTTAGTTTTAGTCATTTTAATAGAGTTTTTTTGTATTAATTTATTATGCCATAAGGTGTTTGTCCTTTATGAATCTTATGTTTTTTTTCAAGATTAGGGAGGATTGTGGCATTAGATTACCATCTGGAGCATTCCAACCACCGACCACTATCCTTTAATGCATGTCCTGCATATTGACTTTTTTGCTACAATTTTTAGGTTTGACGTTTGCTTTGGACCAAGACTGGGCTCTTCATCTAGTTAACTTCAATTTAGAAACTAAAAGTCGTGATAGACTCACATAGGTTTTAGTTTCTAATTTATTATTCTGCATGTTATGTTTGTTCATATGTGTGTAAATGATTGTTCAAGGATTAGGGTTTTTGGGTAGGTGTAGTGCTAGTAGGATTTTCTTACGGTAGTCATGACGATAGTATCACACATGTTTTATGTTCCAAGTTTATTTTCTATGCTTTTTATGTATGCTTTTGTAGGCCTGTAAAATAATTGAAGTGTTATGGTTTTCTTGGCATTTGCAACTCTCGTAGGAAGTTTTGAAGCTATATTATCAAAGACGGTTACATGCAATTTTTAGGTTTTAATTTTATTTTTGCACATATTATGTTTGTTTATATCATTGGGAAAATTGTTTTATTTTATGTTAGTGATATGTTTGCTTGTATGTTTATAAAATCATTAAAGGGAAAAGGTTTTCGTCGTAGGTGTAGCACTTACAAGAAAATTAGAAACAATGATTCCAATGTTGATTATTTTCATGGAAGACTATGGACACCACCATATACTTTTGTTTACATTGGTGCTTAGACTTCTCTTATTTTCTTCATTTCTTTCTTACACTTTGTCCCCTCCCCAATTTTTCTTTGATTAGGCACGTCGATGCGATATGTTAGTTAATCAACATAATGGTGATCTTTCAAAGCTAATTTTGGATGAACATTGGACTACAAATTAGATTTATTGTATATATTCCCTTGTAGGCAATGTCTACTAGTAATTTCAATCATTAGCTTCATGGAAACAACGTTGCAATTGTATTTTGTTATCGATGGTGTTAGCTACCCCATGTATGGCTTTTGGTTCTGGTTAGTTTTGGATATTTAGAAGTTTATGTTCATTGGTGATGATTGCTGATTATGAATGTTATGTAAGGGATAAGTTTACTAAAATGGTTGTTTTAATGGGCCTTTTGATATGTTTCAAATTTTGATTTTTTTCCACCAAATAAATGAGCTTTTTATGTGTAAGAAGTTTGATTATTCATATGTGAGTTTGTTTGATTTTGTATGGAAATTTGTATGAGGTAAAATTGCAATGAAATATCTTGAATTGGTTATGGTTTTCTAAGAATCCCAACAACTTGGTTTTATTAAGATAACTACTATGTCGCATGGTCTTTGGTTTGTAAAAGTAGTTTGGAGTGGATGTCAAAGGACATATTGTTCAATCTTGTCAATATCTTCATACTACAGATGGATAATGCAGGGAGTGTTTTTTGAATATTATGGCTTCTTTCATGTGGGAAGAAAAACTCAGAGAAGGTTGTTTACCGACAATCATTGCAATCATAAGGAAATAATTTTTTATCAGACCTTTATGGTTTAAAAAGTCTCTAGGGTTCATTTTTGAATAGGGATTCAGTAGTGGGAGGGAGAGGGGATCACTCTTACAAGGATGTTCTATATGGTGGTAGGACAAATTGTGGGTAATGCCATCTAGAGGAGATTCCTTCATACAATAGGCAAAGTAATGACAAGCATGCCTTGTTAGAGGAGATCAATGATTCAAGAGAGAAATACAAATCTAAAAATGACAATTGAAGAAGGATTGAAGTGACGATAAAGAATGGAATGGGAGGCATAGGTAAAACCTCTTGCACACAACAAAACCCTAATGGTGAAAAGAAAGAGAATCACACTAAGGGAGTGAAGTGAAATAACAAAGGTTACATTACAAAATTCTCTTCAATGCTTAGGTATGAGGTTTCTTATGATAAGATTTGTGCATATATACAGTATATGCAAGATCGGGATCTCATCAACAAGTTCATGGGAAATTGGCCCATCGAAAGAGCATTAACATGGTGGATCAAGCATAAATGGAGACCAGAAGGGAAAGTGGTTCTAAATATAGGCTCCAAGGGCTTCTTTACAACAATTTTTGCCATCCTAAAGGACAAAAAAAATGTTTTTTAGAATAATTTGTATTTCTTCAACTTGGTTAGAATATATAAGTGTTATTGAACTAAAAATTTCATCTTAGACAAGGAGGAATTTAGTCAATCCCTAGGCTGGGTGTCGGCTCCTTCATTTTTGGTGGAATCAAGTTGTAGAAGATAGATGCAGTCAATGAGGCAATGTTATTGAGAATTTTTTTATGATCATACACCAATATATTTATCGACAAGAAAATTAATAGAAAGAATCTACTAGTCTAGCATTCTATCCATACAAGAACCATATGCTCAAAGTAGTAAGTAAGAGATGGAAAAAAATATGATACACTAGATTTACATGGTGAAACCCCAATTGGGAAACATCCATGAGAAGGTATTGCCTTCTTATTATTAAAAGGTATCTAATATTAAACTTGAGCTCCACCCCACATATGCTTATCACAAATTTACAATTACATAAGAATATAATTCTCAACTTGATACCCAAAGGGTCTCCTTCACCTCTATTATATAGCTAGATGTATGGAAGAATTACATCCCATAATACATGTGGGATAAATGATTTTCCACCTCCCTTATATAAGAATGGTAAGAAGAGAATGTATTACATGATGCATATGGGATAACCATTTTATAACATTAGATTTATTTATTCCTTCTATTACTACATAATACATCATTGCACATTCCCGCAGGAAAAAAATGTGGAAGAATACATGGCGTCATAATAAGTTCATAGTACAAACACTAGATTAGAAACAATTGATCTATAATTGTCTTGACATGGTGAGATGTAACCACTCTAGAAAGCATTAAATATTTGTGCAAAGCAGTGAAACTGTGGTTGATGTTGTTGTTACCTTTGTTGAGTTCTAATCCATTATTAGTGAGTTTAATTTTATGGGTTTTATAACTAGGTTTTGTGGGTTCTATGGGTTTTCCTTATGTATTCCAAGTATATCTATGATTGATTGTGTTCAAGATATTAGGATTTACGAATATAGATCCTATCATTGTGTGATATCCATTTCTATGAATAAACAATGATGTAGATGATTTCCCCCCCATAACAATCTTTTACATATGATATGAATGTTGTGCATGTTGTCTAATGTTCCTATTTTTTGTTTAATCTTTATATGATTAATGTGCAACTTTGTTAAGATATCATGCTTAATATGGTAAATGTATGTCATGGAAGGTTGTTCCAAAAGAGTTATGGAAAAATTTATCCCCATAGAGCCTTCCAACTAACCCTCCTTATCATACACATGTCTAGGTAGTGCTTTGGGTGTGGCTTTCTTCCTTTGAAAGGATTAAAAATGCTATAACTCCAAACTATAACGACCCCTTTGTTGGCACTTGTGAAAGCACCTTGATATTTGCACCAACAAATGGTTATATTGCAAGGATGTATTTTTTCAACAAGACAATGTTAGCTGCATGAATATGTTGATACTAAAGATCCATATTCATGATTTGTGGGAGAAAACATTTGAGGATTTTGTAGTACAAGAATCCCAACTGTGAGGGTGGAATCTAATTAAGATTTGAGAGTATATATTGTATGGAGGGATTGAGTTTAATTAATACGATGTTTTGTGGTGTGAGATTTATATAACCCTATACAAGTGGTTGAATAGGATTGTAGAATCCATAGAGCACCAAGGACAGAAGCAAAAAACCGTTCAGTGGACAATAAGAGATCTAACATCCCTACATTAGCTTGATAACCCATTCACTTGATCCATTTATATTTGGGTAGAGAACACCATTATGGGGTATATGGTGGAGTTTGTAGCATAGAATAACCAATCAATCTCAAAGGTGGAAGAATATCTTTAGAAGGGATATCAATGAAGGATGATGAAGGATATTCCATTGTGCATTTAGGTTTGAATGGTAGAAGCTAAATTTTTGCCACTCTACCTTATCTACATGGCTAAGAAATCCCTCGTGCCATAGGGGAGTGGTTGTGAGCGATGTTGTGAATTTGTGAAAGGTATAAAGTCAAAAGTATGAGTGGGGATATGGTGATCTATTAAGCACTTGGATGACATCTAGGAGAGTGACAATCTATGAAAAATGGTGGAAGGAATAGATGCAAAATATGAAGAAGCGAAGTGCAAAACTAGAAGAGCAGATATAGAATGTCGAGAATGATGAGCTTGGATGGAATGAGCTACAAACGATGAAGTGATGAGGAGAAATGGCCAGTTCATGGTTGAAGGAGAGAGGATTAGATGCACAAGATTACTCAATAAGGAGGAGTTGGTGACAAGGTGTATATATTGTGAATGAGGAAAGAGAGTGTGAACTAATGAGTTGTGGAACTCCATCATGTAGAATTAACCATCCAAGTCGACCATAGAAGATGTTGCATAATAGTCTAAGTTATTCAGGCTTATGGGAAACAATACTAAAACTCTCGAGAGCAAACCCCCTATAGTTGTAGAAGGAGATATTGGAAAAAACGAAAGTATAACAAGTTCTATTTCTCCCCAAGCATATATACATAATATGGTATTTTCATTTTATAGTCCCATTATAAGTTTACTTTGGTATGGTCAAGCAAGTGGCTGTTCCAATAGTATACAAGTTGGTGTAGTAGTGAATGGAAGTAGTAACAACAATTTTAGTTCGACCTTAGTCACAAGTAATTAGAACAATAACATATAGTACATACCCATAGCCATAATATTTGTATTGGTGGGACCTTAGTCATTAGAATGGCTAGGGTACCAAGAGTTTCATATATGAAATACCTAGAATTTTGGGGAAGGGATATTGAAGAGGATGCAAAAAAAAGTTAGTTCATGTGCGAATTCATATGGAACTCTAGGGGAATGCCAAATTCTTTGAATTTGATTGAATTCCAAATAATGTTTATGAGTAGATCACTCCAGTGGTATATGAAAGTGATAGAATGACGAGATTCCAATGCCCCACCATTAAGATTACAAGAAGCGAAGTAAGTTTTCTAGATGCGTTTCAATTTCCAAAGTCATAACAATAGGGGATTGCAAAATTACATGAAATTTAACAAATAAAAGGGGACCATTCCTAGAAATATGTGTAGATGTATGAATATGTTCTAGTGAAGCTTTCCTTCCCTATGCATGAAGCTCATCATAAATAGTGTTTCATCAAGGGCCCATTTCCATTGACTTGAATTGTGGTATCACAATAATTTATTAACTCACAATGAACTGCTTGGAACAAGCAATTAAGTTTGAGGTGGTGTGTAATTATATAAGTGGAACCTATATAGGAGTAGTTTCATCCACCTCAGAACTATCACAGGTCCATACTTAGATTACTTCTTTGATAAAGAATATCTAAGAGTTATCTATACCTAATCCAAGTTGAGAACAAGTCTGGTGTACTGGGTGCATGACTAAAGGCCATCATGCATCATGATGTTTACACTTATGAGGGAGAACAACCCCACTAGGAGGTCCATTCCCTTGGAGATCTACTCTATAGTTGCATAAGTAACGATATTGTCCCCATTCCATGGACCCATGCACCAAATGTTTCCAAAGGATTATAATTCTTTTTGCGAATGACACTGCAATATATGTAAGGTATTTGGACATCTCCCATGTCTTTGTTCTCCCCTAAAAAAGTATTATTTAGTTCAAACTACAATATATTGTGAATTTTGTGGTTCTACCACACAAAATTCAAAGATAAATGTAGATCCTTGGAAGTTTTGAATTAAATATCATATCATTTCATTTTGTGGGTGCCCAATCAACAAAAATCACAAGGAGGAATTGGTGGAGGAAGAGGTCGTAGTGGATCCAGATGAGTATGAGGATGAGAAGGTGTTATTCATTGCTATAATTGTAATGAGTTGGGATATGTTGCGAGATATTGTCTTCTTCCCAGGAGGCCATGGTCTACTTATTACTGAGTGACCACACATGGTATCGAGAATGTCGTGAGATTATCCTAAAATGGGAAGACTGAATGTAATGAATAGCTAATTTGATTAACTCTAAGCCACATAGTGGTCACAACAATGCCAGTTTTCCATTACTTGTTGAGGAGCTAGAATGGGTGCAAATATGAATAATCAAGATTATCCCTACATCCAGAAATACAATCCAAAAGTGCTTGAATTGGATCTAGTTTGACAGAAGGAGGTCTTCAAGGAAACTATGGAAATATTATAGCATATTCCCACACCAATGGAAAGGGATCTTGTGGAAACATTCCAGAAGGTTAGTACAAATGGGTTCCACCATTAAGTAGTTGCGAAATAAATTTTGATCTGGGATCCTTAGGTAGGATAGGATACATTTTCACCATTTGGCTTAGCAATGTGTTGAACACAATATTAGAGGACATAATTTGGAAATACTACGTAGGGATGGGTAGCGATCACACTGAGATGAGCTAAAACTCATAATTCATGGATTTGGAAGCCAAATCTCAATTTGATGTGGAGTGTGAAGGAGCTAACACTTGTGGGTAGATAGGACCAACCCCACAGATATGATACCAAATTATTAAGATGCTTGCAGAATTTATGGCCAAAGCCGAGTAATAATTTTCATTAAAAAATATATATTTACAAGTGTAACAAATATTTCGACGGTTGGATTTTTTTGGGACATAAATAATATAGGAAAAATAAACCAATTTATGATAACAGTTGGTGTATTAGAATCAGGTGAGGAGTGGCACTTGAGATGAGGATTTTAGAATCTTCTTGAATTGTCCACATTGATGCTCATTCAAGACTAAATTACATCAATTTCAATTAAGTGATGAAGGCATTTACAATGATAAAGACATAGTCATAGCTGCAAAAGGGGGGGTTGTGATTGTACTTAAAACCAACAAATTTAATGTTTTTAAATAACCAAAGTGTTTCGTAATCAAAGGATAAGTTATACAAACCCAAATGACCTAGAAGCTCTTCCATATAGAAAAGTAGTTGGAAACAGTGCATAGAGAAACTAACAATGAAACTTAAGAAAGAATAGCCAAACAAATATTATCATTTTCTAATCACCTCATATTTTTGAAATTTATGTAGTCAATCCCTATGAAAATAAACTGAGAGAAGCACCAATAACCCACACAACATTAGCACCCCCATGTCCAAATCTATAGGCACTAGCAATTTCAACTCCCTGTTCCACAACGTTCATTTGATCGAGACAGACTAACACTCTCGTGCAAAGTGTCTACAAAATGACACTTAAGCCACTATGCCAACAAGGATTTGGTTCCAACATTATTGTAAGATCCATCATTCTCCAAAAGAACGAGAGCTTGTAGCATGTGAGAGGATTAGCCGCAAAACTTGGAAATATCTGTGCATATATGTATTTGTAGAGGCCTAAGATGCCCATAGAGGATATCCATTGTTGTATATTCCAGTTGAAGTCAGGTTGAATGTTAAATTGGTACATCGGAATAATGAGTGGGAGAGAAATAGAACTATGTATGGAAAATCATGGAGTTTATTGAAATAAAAACAAATCACGTGCAACAAATTGAGAACAAAGTATGTTATTCAAAGGAGTTCCAACATGTGATTTGGTTGATATGAAGTGATTTTTGGAAGGCATGATTGATATTGGCTTGTTAATAATTTATCTTATACTTTTGAATGGTTCTCAAGTTGTTTGGAATGGCCATGATGATTGATTATAAAAGGAAATTGTAATGAGAAGTGGGTGCAAGTGACAATCAAATTCAAAGAATTTTTATTGAGGTAAAGAGTGAAGATAAAGTTGGGGTGAGAGTTTGAATCATGGTAAAGATGCTTGCAAACAAAGTCAAAGTTAAGTGATGTAAGATCATGAAATTGGTGTATTGATTAAGTTTATTGAACCAAGGTCATAGGTGTCTTGTTGTATCTTGATTAACTCCAACAAGAAACAATTTTATGCAATTTTTTTTAGTTGCATGACGAATATTGTAGGTGTAAGCGAATGAGGATAGAATTAAAATAAGAAGCAACAAATGAAAGATTCATGATGTAGAAGAAAAAATTTGATTGACTGGTGAAATACAAAGAATGAAAACTCAAGATGAAGATGTAAAGAACAAGGTATGCATGATGATGAGATCTAAATGGGCACGTGGAATGGGCTTGTAATATTTTAGGCATATGATTGATACCAAGGAGTAATGGTAATAGTTATGTTGTTGTTAAGTATTTGGAATGATTATTGTACCTGGGTTGAAATGTTGCACATGTGGTGTAGATGGTGCATGATTGGTTGTATTTTTACTCAACACCCCAAATGTTTTTGTGGTTCAAAGTTGTAAATATTATCCATAGGAAAGATTATTTCCCCATGTGTTTTGTATGTATTATTGAGTAAGCCTACATGCAATAGTGTGGTAGACTATGTAATAATCTTATTCATAGAGAGGATGTGGAATCAATCAATCAGATATGTATGTGGGTGGAAAATGGAGTCATATCTAAGCTTGATGGTGAATGAAAGAAGTTGAATATTCGATTAAGGGGAGATTGTGAGATGGATTAATGTTAGAATGTGAGATGTTGTGAGGGACCTATGATGAAGAGAGAGTTTAACATATTGGTGGTCGATGTAGATGAAAATTATTCTTAGATAACTGGTGAGTAGAAAAGATGGAAACCATGTATCTCAGTTGATGGATTGTGTTTTATATGGACATCATTATTTAGTTTTAGGCAGGTAGAAAGGGAAGAAGTAAAAATATTGACGATGAATCCCATGGTGAAGTAAACCAAGTAAGTGTGTGTTTTGTAAATCAATTTCCTCATCATGATGGTTAGTGGTAATCCAAAACCGCATGTTATGTTGAAAAGTTCACGGTGCTCTATGAACCACTTTGTAGTGCAAAGTTTGTGGTCAAATAGAAACGATTTGGTGTGATGTAAGTTTATAGGTAAGACAAAACCACTTGAAAATTTTAATGGTTAGGGGTTATCCAAAAAATCCTAGGATTATTTATGATAAGGGGAAGTCAGTAAAATAAAGAAGCAAAGTAAATCCCTATTCTATGAAGATAGAAGTTGAATATGAGGAAAAGACTTTGATTAAGACTTGACATAATGACCTGATAGATAGTCGTAGTGAATTTATTTTCTATTAAAGGGGTGTGTTAGAAATAATGTAGAAATGTGTTGGTAATTAGTTGTCATTGGAACTATAATAAGTTTTTATTAGAACTTGGTTCCAACTGGGTCTAGGTTGTATTAGATATTTTTAGAGATCTAAATCCACCATTTCAGGATCTAGAGAGTTCGTATATTTTCTTATATATGTAACTAGTTCAGAAGGAATAAATCAATCAAGTCTGGTGTGGTTGAAACAACATGGTATTAACATGGTCTCAACATTGTGAGAGAAATTATGTGTTTAATTTTTATTTACCACAAATAAGAATAGGACACAATGAACAGGAAGGCTCGATCATGGTGCAAGAAATTCGAAGTAGAGAATTCAAAACCCTAACCACAATGACGCCCGCCAACCATGGTTGCAAAGAGTTTTTGAAACCACCTTTAATCCACCACTGCAAATCATTATCAAACCCCAACCACAAAGAATCCACAAGAACAAGAATGGAGAAACCAAGTGGAATCAGACCCAAACGAACAAGTCACAAACTCTAACTACATCTATGTTCTCTAACCATTACTGTAAATAGGTGATGGAAGAGAAAAACCATGAAGCATGGAGTTAAATGACACTATAGACATAACAAAAGAAAACATGACAAAGTTGGAGGGACATAAGAATCTATGCAGTTAAAGCACTTCTTCCTCCAACTCATGTACCTAGCTCCAACTCAATAGACATGGTCTACCAAGCATGCTAATGTCTCCCCATTTCCTACTCCGTCACTCTAGTTCTTAATGTCTATAAAATTTCCCCTCTAGTGGCCATGGGAACACTGACAAACAATTGTCATGACAAAGAAGAAAAATAACTTAAAATCTCACCTAAGTCCAACCATTGCAACATATCTAATTTCACCCTATGTATGGGAGATTGATAGGTGGAGGAAAAAACTACATGTCCCACGGAACATGAAAAGTATCTTGTGATATAAAAAACAAACATAATACAATCTTGAAAACAAAATTTTGTCTTAGGAAATGCACCTAAACTTCCATTTTTTTTCTATATTTCATCATCAATTTCCTCCATTAATCATTGTTAATAAGCAATGAACACACCGTTATGTATATAAATACAACAATAAAACATTAAATTTAGTAAATAATAAGAAAATAAATTAGTAATTTAATAATTAATTAATAATTAAGTAAAGAATAAAAGTATGCATTTATTTCACGTAAAGACACAAATGGACTATTTAAAGTCTTGAATTGTAATGTAATGTTCATATCATCAAAATCTGTGTGTTTGTGTGTGTGTGCTATTCCTTATTTCAAAGAAGGGTTTTCTTTATTGGTATTAATAATTGGAATGGTTTCTTACATTGATATCATAGTAAGGTTAAATTTTTTACCAACTCGGTAAATTTTTTTTTAACCAATCTGAGAATTTTCTTTTACCAACCTGGTGGTAAAAAAATTGCCAATCTTGGGTTGGAATTTTTTTTTACTAACCTGGTAAAAAAAATACCAACTTGGTAAAAATGTTTTTCCATCCTAGCAATTTTTTTTACCAACCCAGTGTTCTCCTAACTTCTATACCAAAATAGCGTAAAGATATATGCTACCTCACACCTGAATCATGATGGACTTGAAGAACCAACTCAAACATATGGAAAAAAACTGCAACAACTAGTAGGACCTACAGAAGAAATGAAGAACAATAATACAGAACTCAAAAAATAGGTCAAAGATGAAATCATCACAGTAATGGAGAACAATATGGATGCCATGAATAAGGAAGAGAAGCAAAAATGTGAAATGATCTTGAACCTTTTACAAACTCAAGGTCCTAGAAGTCGCAACAAATGAAGGAATAATTCAATAATGTATTGCTCCTCATCTCACCCCTCCACATCACTGCCACCTACCTATAATTCATCGAGACACACCTAGTATCAAATCCTTATGATATGCCCACTAGGGAAAAAATATAGCTATCAAAATACAATAGGAGTGAAGATCATCGTGTCCCATGGTTTAGAAAAAGCCAAAGAATATTTCAGTATATATAACATTATGATAAATGAAGAAAAGGTAAAATATTCTTCCATGCATCTCGGAGGTAATGTAATCATTGGTTTATGTGGTGGAAAGGATAAAATTACTCATACACTTGGCACTTGTTTAAAAATGATCTTTTCCAAAATATTCTAGGGAATTACTAAAAACAAATTCTTTTAGAAACTTAGTAGACTACAACAAATAGGGAGTGTCGAGGAATTCAAACATCAATGGGAAGCTCCTGCAACATGAGTATTTGGGTTATCTAGCAAGCGATTATATAAAAATCCCTTAGGAGGCTTTAAAGAACACATATCCAAAATGAATTAAAAATGCATGTTATTTCAACCGTTGTAGTAGCAAGGCATAAGGAAAATATAGTAGAATACAAATTAGAAGTGATATCCAAATCAAGAATCGAGAAGGGATATTTACAACAAAAAGTGACACAATGCACATATTGCAGAGAAAAGTAGTTACTAGGACATAAGTGTAACAATTCCCAGTCATATGGATATCAAGTTGAAATCAGACACATCCATTAGTTGTTCCAACAATGAAAAAAAATAAGAAAACCACTTTTTGTCAATGCAACAAAAAATTGATCCTAGGTCATAATTGTATATCAAATCATACATCTCACTGCAAATTATAGATGGGAAAGAAGTATAGGTTTCCATTGAAGAGGATACATCTGATTCTGATATAGATATAATCTCAGCTGAGGTGTCAATAGAAATAAGCACATTCATCCAACAAACTATCATGAAAATAAAAAGGTTAATCGATACATAATAATGTTGCCACCGAAAAGGAAGAAAGTCAGTTACTCACAAGACAATATATTCCACCCCATTTGAGAAATAATGATAACATTAAGGATGAAAAACTCTTATACCATGTGACAAATTCATAAAATATAGAACTAAAGAGGTTACAACTTAAATGAACTATTAAGAATAAAGAAATCACAATTTTAGTCAATTTTGGAAGTTTACACAATTTGGTGGGTATCAACATGGAAAAGGAGCTTAATCTCTTTGTATAACCTATGAATAATCTCACAGTATTAGTTATCAATGATTGACATGTGGAAGAAGTAAGGAAATTTCATACATTTTCCTTACAAATTTAAGACTTGAATCTACAAATAAAATATTATGGCTTAATGCTCAAAGGAGTAAATACGGTGTTAGGAGTAGAATGGATAATATAATTAGGTACATACGCCACCAAAATACAAGAAAAATATATGGAATTTAGATGGAAAGTAAACAATTACAATTTCTTTGGTTTGATAAGCTTACAAGCATCACAACTCAAGCATAAGGAATTCCAAAATACAAGAGGTCTAGGTACATATAAAGATAAAGGAAGCATTGGTCATAATCATGATCGTATATCTCAGATTGTTTCTTCAAAAGGAATCAAGAATCAAGATGATATCATCGATTATATATTTGAGGACAAAGCTCCCTTTAATGGGGGTGGTATTGTTATCTGGGGCGATGCACATTCATGAGCCCCTTTACATATAATTTAGTTGACTGATAAATATGAAAAAATAGGGAACCTCAGACTTTAAGAGGAAATTAGAGGAACTTACATAGTGAATTTTAAGATGATGCAAAAATAAAAAAATATGGGAAATCAAATCAGCTTTAAAAAAATATAAATTTTATTTTAATAAATTTTGTGTAGCCGTTTCTAAAATCTGTTTTTTCTAAAAATGGTTTTTAAAAAAAAAATTCAATACAATATAACATATATGTCTATGCGCGTGCACATTATATGAACTAAATGATAGTATTTTTGTATAGAATTCTATACATATGTATAGAATATCATGTTCTAATGCAACATTATTTTTCCAAAATTATTCATGATGTTTTCATTTTTTTATGATTAATTGAAGTCATAAAACCTTGAAAAAAGGACGTTGTGTGTGCGTGCAACACTTTAGGGGGACAACTCAATGAAATTTTGAATTTTTTTTATGAGTGCATAAATCTCTCTTTCTCTTCTAGTGCACCATATAATTTGTTTGATAAATAATGAATGTAGTCAAATGTTAGAGAAGAAACAACAAAGAGTTGTATTTTTTAATCATGACATATGTTACTTCAAAATTTAATAAAAAATAGAAAAGATAAACATTTATATGAAAAAATATATATTTAGAATATGTAGAATCTACTCTACAAATCTGTGCAATTTTATAAAAAAATATTGTGTTTTGCATAATAAAAAATGTTGATTAAATCAAGCTACTAGAGAGAGTTTTGGAGGAAAGCTAATAGCTCTGTTTTTTTTTATCCCAACCAATAGGTTCGTTAGTTCGAACTTAATTCTGAACTAGTCAGTCCCGCCAAAATTTGAAATTTAAATAACTTATATGCGTTACGAAACACATATGCGATATAACGTATATGTTTTTTATAAAAGATATACGTTATATCGTATATTCATTTTTTAAACATACAAAATGCATATGCGTTATATCGCATATGTGATTTATAGACATAGAGAATGCATATGCATTATTGATACCTTACAATCATGCATATTTTGATAGGTTGAGAATAATAATTAGGAAACATAATTTAATTATAAAATGCATATATATAATCTAAATCATGTATATAGAGTCAAATGTGGTGATATGATGGATTTTTAATGTCCCTCCAACTAACCACCTCCCCTACCACAACAACCAAATTAATACACTACCACTAACCACCTCCCCATTTAGACCCTCCCCCCCCTCTCTCTCTCTCTCTTTCTTCATATCTTTGGGGCATCCGAAAATTCATAGCAGATATTGGTCATCTTTTTCCTTTTTCCTTCAATACTTCACACTCTTTCACGTTTGAAAATCTCTCTCTCTCTCTCTCTCTCTCTCTCTCTCTCTCTCTCTCTCCAGGGAATACAAAACTTCATAGTAGATATTGGTCAACTTTTGCATCTTTTTCTTTCAACACTTCACACTCTTTCACATTTTATACTCTCTCTCTCTCTAACATCATCTATTTGTTTCTCCTTCCACTAACCACCTCCCCATCCCTTTCTCTCTCTATATACCTCTTCCACCCCCTCATTCCCCCTCTCTGGGTCTCTCACCTACTCCTACCACTAACTACCACCACTTGATCTCTCTCTCTCTCTCTGAGGCATCCAGATTTTCATAGTAGATATTGGTAAGATTCTGCATATTTTCCTTCAATACTTCACATTCTTTTACATTTGCTATTATCTCTCTCTCTCTCTCCTTCCATTGAACACCTCCCCATCCCTTTCTCTCTATGTATATCCCTCTTCCACCCCCCTCATTCACCCTCTCTTGGTATCTCACCTACTCCTAACACTAACCACCACCACCCGATATCTCTCTCTCTCTAAACACCTAACTGTCTAATCTCTCTCTCTCTCTCCCTCCCCCCTCTCTCTCCAGGGAATCCAAAACTTCATAGTAGATATTGATCAACTTATACATCTTTTCCTTCAATACTTCACAGTCTTTCACATTTTCTACTCTCTCTCTGTCACACACATCATCTGTCTCTCTCCCTTTCCACTAACCCCATCCCCATCCCTTTATATCTCTATATATCCATTTTATACCCCCTCATTCACCCTTTCCTCATCTCTCACCTTCTCCTACTGCTAAACGCCACCACCCAATCTCTCTCTCTCTCTCTCTCTCTCTCTCTCTCTCTCTCTCTCACATGCCATCTATCTCTCTCCCCTTCCACTAACTACCTCCCCATTCCTTTCTCTCTCTATATCCCTATTCCACCTCCTCATTCACCCTCTCTTGGTCTCTCACCTACTCCTACCACTAACCACCACCATTTGATCTCTTAGTTTCTCTCTTTAAACCCCTAACCCACAATCTCTCTCTCTCTCTCTCTCTCTCTCTTCTTTGGCGCATTTAAAAATTGATAGTATATATTGGTTATTTTTTGCATATTTTCCTTTAGGACATCACACTCTTTCATGTTTTCTACTCTCTCTCTCTCTCTCTCTCTCTCTCTCTCCACATCCCCATCCCTTTCCCTTTCTCTATATCCCTCTTCCAGCCCCTCATTTGCCCTCTCTCGGTCTCTCACCTACTCCTACCACTAACCACCACCACCCAATCTCTCTCTCTCTCTTTGTATATATATATATATATATATAAACCCCTAACCCCCAATCTCTCTCTCTAGGACATCCAAAACCTCATAGTATATATTGGTTAACTTCTTCATCTTTTCCTTCAAGACTTCACACTCTTTCATGTTTGCTACTCTCTCTCTCTCTCTCTTGGGTCATATGTCTCTCTCCTCTTCCACTAACCATGATCCCATCCTTTTCCTTCTCTCTATATCACTCTTCCATCCCCTCATCCATCCTCTCTTGGTCTCTAACCTACTCCTACCACTGACCACCACCACCCGATCTCTCTCTCTCTCTAAACACCTAACCCCCAATCTCTCTCTTTTGTGTGTGTGTGTCTTTGAGGCATGCAAAAATTCATAGTATATATTGGTCAACTTCTGCATCTATTCCTTTAAGAATTCACACTCTTTCACGTTTTTTACTCTCTCTCTCTCATGTCATTTGTCTCTCTCCCCTTCCACTAACCACCTTCCCATCCTTTCCTTCTCTCTATATTCATTTTCCACCCCCTCATTTTCCCTCTCTTGGTCTCTTGCCATTACTCCTACCACTAACTACCACCACCCAATCTCTCTCTCTCTCTCTCCCTCTCTTGG
>LPNX010990445.1:356866-452070 GCA_001517045.1 Pseudotsuga menziesii | reverse complement strand
TCCCCAATCAACGTTCCCAACTAGCCCGTTGACTGTTTGGAATAGGGAATCCGTCCGGTTTGCGGTCCGGCTACCGTAGGTCAAGTAACAAAACAAAGGGGTTACCGGTTACGGCTCGGTCCACCGAGTTTTGTAATTTTTACTTAATGTATGCAATGCAAATGCCTAACTAACAATGCAGGAGTGATAAAGATGTAAGGAACTACACAATGTGCTGCGCAGGTTCTTACCTCTCGTCTTAGGTTCTCAAACATCTAAATCACATATGCAGCCATGAAGCCAACTATTTGTCTAACTACCTATATATGCACCTATCCCCGGGGAGCCATATAAAATGATTATTGGTGAGTAATTTGTATTATAAATGTATCATAAACAGAATTTACAGTTAGCTGACATCCACATTTACAACACATTAATGAGAAAATATTCTAACAATCAGATAGATAATTGTTATGTACGCAACATACATTACTCATGGTGAGCTTTCCAAAAAAATGAATCAGAAATCATTCAACAAGACATAGGTCGTAAAGTTAGAACGATCTCACGATTTATGGACACAGGCTGAAAAATAAAGTAGTTCATCTTTCCGCCATCCATTGCATGACATTAGGAATTTTCACATCTCTTTCTCCAACAAGCAAACTGTAATTTTTTATTGCAAAAGGAAATAGTTCTTCTTACAATATGTCCTCCAGTCTTACTGGGGAAAAATCCCCTTTCTCTTCTTAGTCTATTACATTTATACAAAAGAGTGAAATGGTTGGGCTGCCCAAAGTAACCTTTGGGCTTCCCAACATTTCATTTTCCCAACGTCTTGTTTTTTGCAAAATATTACAAGATATAAAGATGACACATCCCCTATGAAGAGGGCCCAGCTTGGTTTTCTAGGAACTTCTTCCACGCTGCAGCCTCACTAGCGATGCCCTCAAAAGTGCTAGGTTCCAGAAACTGAATATTTATCTCAAATCTTTCGGCTTGATTTTTGATAGCCTCGATCCTTGCTGGGCTCAAACGAAGCTAATCTTCCAAAAATTGTACACTAACGACTGAACGGCCCACTTCATTCTTCAAAACTAGGTCATCAATAACCTTGATCTGTTGTGTTCTAGCCTCTGCATCCTGATATCTGCTCTGCAATATTTCTATGAAGGCCTCATGGGCCGGGAACTCATCAAGCTTATGCTCATCGTCTGTCTGGCACCAGTTGAATGTATTAAGGAGCCTCCTGAAGTATTCTGAGCATGCTCCCTGCGTCCTTTTGACAGCCTTCTTGAAGTCTTCCGTGGTGCTGACAGCGAATTCTACTAAATCATGATCTCTTTTGAGGGCTTGATGATCTTTCACCGGTAACTCTGCTGGGTTTTCTGCATTGCTTTCCAGCCTTGCTATTCTGGCCTTCAATATTTCAAGGACCTCTTGGGATCTATCCATGAAGTAGGAAGAGGTTTCCATGATCTCTTCCAACCGGTTATCAATCTGAAGGACCTTGCATCTCTCGTCTTCCAGAGCGGTCTGCAGCTGTAGCATTTTAGCCTTCTGAGCCAGGATATGTTCCTTTAAAGGTTGCAGATTTACTTGCTATTCCTTTGCTGCCTCCAGATCAGTGGTTAGAGAGGCAAGCTGCTCTTGATGTTGCTTTGTCAGTTCTTGGGAATGCAAATCACTGGCCTGCTCAAGGATCTTCATTTGTTCTTCCAGGTCCTCAACCATTCGCAGCAACTGCTCCTTCTCCTTCTTCAACTCTTGTTCTTCTGCTTGCACTTGCTCAAGGTGTTCTTGTGTAGCCTCCTGAGCTTGTATCTCTTCATGTAGGGCCTGCAATTCAACTGCAGCAGTCCTCATATCCCTCTGCAAGTGCTCAAATTTCTGCTTTAACTTATTTCCCTCCTCTCTCTCTCTCTTCAGGGTATCCTTCAGTTGCTCAGAATATTTCTTGTATGACTCCAGTTTAGTCATCATCTTGTCTATGTTATTCTCTGAAGCATGTAGTATTGCAGTTCCGGCCCTTATGGTAAGTCTTGGATCCACGTCTGTCCCTATCATAACAACAGTATATGTTATCATTGTGCCAGCCATTCCTTCTGATTCTACCTTTCTTTCTATCCTCTTCATTATTCTCTTGGTATCCCTATCATAATACACAGTATTGAGATCAAGTATTTCCTTGCCCTTTTCCTGGACAAAGGAACTATTCTGAGCGAAGGGACCACAAGAGTGTCGGCAGCAGGCACTTGTGGATCCTGGACCTCTGGATTTTCTGTCTCTTGGGTCTGCCCCTCAGTAGCTGATTGTCCTGTCTCTGTCAGCTTTTGACCCTCTGCTTCCTGCCTTCTCATTTCCTCATCTAGCTTTCTCTTCGCTTCTTCAGCTGCTTTCCTAGCTACTTCTTCAGCCTCTTTGGCTGCTTCTTATGCCTTCTCAGTTGCTTCTTGGGTAGCTTTTCTTTTTTCTTCTTCTTCTCTATGAAGCCATCCTGCAGCTTCCTGTGCTAGCTTCTCGGCCTCCTCCTGTCTCCTTTTGGCCTCTTCCTCAGCTCTGGCTTGCTCAGCTTTGGCTCGCTCAGCCCCTTTTCCACCTTTAGTGGTGATCTTTGGCTTGAATCTTCTTCTTAGAGCTGTCAAGTTAGGGGCACTTCAGAAGACATATTCTTCCTTATCGAAGTGATGAGTATACTCAAAGTGAACCTTATGTTCTTTGCAATGCTCCACAACCTTACCTTGGGAATCACTCCTCTGGAACGGAATCCTGCCAAAATGGAATTTCTCTAATTTTGCTACAAATTCATCAGCCTGTTTCAATTTAGCAAATCTGCAGCTTCCTAGTTTGAATGGCAAAGGGGGGTAAGTGGTCTTCTTGTGTTCAAACATGAATTTGCCTATTCCATCAATGAAAACTTGCCTGACCGCCTCCTTATGGACAATATAGTCGATTGCGTATTTTGGCAGCAGGGAAGGGGATTTTGAGCCACCAAACATTCTGAAATACATGCCATTTTCTGTCAAGTAATAGTCTACGTATTCTTCTATTACTTTCATGGCCCCCTCCGACAGGCAGTCACATTCCTTCAGAAAAATGAGGGTGTGCAATGGCATAAGGAACTGTTCGCATACTTATTTATAGTGGCTGTGGTAAACATGTGCCCACAAAGGTTTGTAAGCCGCGTAGATAGGAATTCTCTCCCTGTCCCAGATGCATCTGAGACCCAGGAAGGGCTTATGACACAATATGCAGTCTATAAGTATCAAGCTCATGTAAAACTCAGACTTTTTTCGGGTCTCTCCCCCCTGGGCTGCGGCCAAGCAAGAAGACAGACTGTTTGAAACCAGGCTGGGCTAGTTGAAGATTGTCGCATCGGTGGCCATATGAAAGATGATAGGTATCCATTCCAGCTTGAAAAACCTGCCATGAGCTCTTCCAAATATTCTGTTGAGCA
This sequence comes from Pseudotsuga menziesii, assembly GCA_001517045.1. NCBI lineage: Eukaryota > Viridiplantae > Streptophyta > Pinopsida > Pinales > Pinaceae > Pseudotsuga > Pseudotsuga menziesii. The sequence continues at coordinate 448,631 of LPNX010990445.1, read as the reverse complement.
TCAAGGCTATGAATCTGTATGGAGCCCTTAGACTCCCTGTATCATACTCATTCGTTGCTCTGGGCCTGAAAAGTTTCCCTGTTAGCATCATTATTTTCATGGTTTCTATCAGGTCCATTTTAATGTTACTCAACCAGTCATCAGACACGAACACTTCGGGCTCCGGAAGATGGTAAGCCAAGGCTACATAACCAGGGCTGTACGCAGCATAACCTTGATCATTAACATCCTTCAGAATCATTGTTGAGACATCCGCCCGAGACAGAATCCATCCTATGACCTCCGAGCATGGGAAGAGTTCCGGCCTAGTGGCGACCTTCATGAGTGTCGATCTTTCGATGTTGGCGTAGATGGGTTCCTCTTCCAGTCCCATATTAGGCACCTCTCTTCTGGTGATGAGTCTATAGACATCCCCCCACTGATATTCGGGTTCAACACCAGAGACACATTGAGTGTCTCCATATATATATATTCAGTCTTTGTTTCAGCTTCTGCTTGTGGCACTTCTTCCACCACTGGGGCCTTTTTCTTTTGTCTTTTGGACATGGTGGGCTAGACTTCTTCCTGCCATATATAACATTGTAATATTGAGGCATCCAAGGTGCATACATTTACATGATAGAGTGTAGCACTTTATTTTATATGGGTATATCATGGTAGCAACTAGTTGATGAAACTAAGATATAAGTTTGCATAACTTGACTGTCCAAATGCACCCTACTTAGAGTTCTTATCTATATCTTAGTATGAGGCAAAACATTTCTGTATGGTATTAAAACATCCCATCAACCATCTTCTAACTGCAATAAAATTACATCCATATGCAAAGCGCCATTTTCATGTGTTTAATGTGATAGCAAGTAGAGAAACCAATGCATGCATGCACAATCCAAAAATGCCCTAACTATCAGAAATACTAGCATGAAGCAAATTCAGTCCTGTGCCCTAAAGTGAGCAATATACTACTGCTGCATGATACAAACTTTATCAATCATACTTGAGTCGTCATTAAATCTACAACGTTTCGCAGGTGCATGTACATCAAATGCAAGGTGCAGCATTCATCAATTTGGTCTATTGCACAACAAACAAAGACGGGGAATTTAAATATATCAAGATCAGGCTAGCCGCCCCTGTTATTAAACATTTTGACAATAGAGCTTTAGCAGGGATAACTTCGATAATGGCTTATGCTGCTCGCGGAAGATAATTACATTAATTCGACTATACGTTGCGGGTAGTAGTGTCATTTTACTGTAAATGGCGTTCTCATCAAAACCACCATCCATGCTATCTTCAGCTTGAGAACTACGACAATGGCATAGCCCTTCTAACCAGCTAGGGTTTTAGGCGACTAGACACAAAAAAGGGCCGCATGTGATGATGCGAGCAACACAGGCTGGGGCTCGAGCGGTGAGGTAAACAACCGCAATACTATGAACTCCTCTCAAAGACATTTTCCTTCTGGCATACCCTGGGTTCAACATTATACTTTGACGAAGCCGCGCAGAACTGTGTAGGTGAAACGGCCATGGCTCAAAGACCCGGTAATGCACCACAGGATTAGCACCCCAAAGTAATCCAGGCAGGCTTACTTCTTACCCATCATGACTGTGCAGGGTGGTTCGGCGCAAACGACGCAACGACCGTCTACGCCGAAACCCTTCAATCGCTATGCGCACGAGGTAGCAAACTAAATAGTGGTGAAAGACAAAGCAGTTCTGAAAGTATGAAAGTTAAACTCCCTCCCACAGTTAAAAAGATAAAAAAAATCCGCTCACACAAGCTTATAGCCTAGCTGGATGAGGAAAACTACCGGGAACACCCCAAACTACAGAAAACAAAAACCACTGACAGTTTACGCGCAACGGGGAAAATGAAGAAAAGGCCTACCTGGTAACCCGGTGAATATGGCGAGTCGATGACGGTCGGGCTTCTACCTCTGCCACCTGGAAGCTAGTACAGCGACAGCGGGGACCTCCACTTCCTTCAGAAGATGACAGCTCAACGGAGACTGTGCTCGGCAGCAAAAAATAACAATATAAAAACCCAATGTTGTCCCTGTATATATAAACTTTCACACGTGCGAGGAGAACATCAATCGGGCGCTGAAAAGTTTTTTGCGTCGGCAGCCGGGAGCAATCTGCCTTCCGCAACGGTGGACGGGCACAACGTATACCCAGCCGGGATACACGTATGATGGGTAATCATCAAAAGATCGGACGTCGGATGGTTTTACAATCGGGAGGTGAACGCTTAAATCCGTCCGCAACAGTGGACGAAAAATTCATAAAAGATTCCGCTCTGGTCACACGCGTCAGACGCCGGACGGCTTTCGAGTCGGAGGACGAAAGTCCAAATCCCTCCGTAACGGGAAAAGCTAACATGAAAAGGCTCTGATCCAAGACTCAAAACAGCCAGTCACTTACTCGAATCGGAAGAGAATTGAAATTTGAAAATGGGCACCCACCCACAACGGCGGAAGGAGTGAACAAAAGAGCTTCCGATACTAAACCAAAAGAAAATCGAAAACATAAGTCAAAAGGAAAGAGAAAATTAAAACCTGAAAAGCTCCGCCACGGCGGGGCCAGAAGTGAAGATCCGCCGGAACGGCGGACAAGGAAATAGTCATACCTTCCGACGTAGAACCCAAAAACCACCCGCAACGGCGGAAAAGATAATGCAAAAATCCTCCGCAATGGCGGGAAAGCAAATGAACCAACTTCCGATTTAGGAAGGCTTCAAAGGTATTAAAAAAGCACCGATAAACCTGATTGTGCATGGGATTAAATTAAGCGTTAAGGACAACATCAGATCGATTGATAGAGCTACCCAAGCGTTTTGAAAACGTTCCAAAAGTCATTAGATCAAGATAAGGCAGAAAATCAAACTAATTCAAAGTAAAGGAGGGTCCTAAAATTTTCAGAATTTTGGGAAAATGTTGCAGCTGCAACACCACCACCACCCAATCTCTCTCTCTCTCTCTAAACCCATAATCCCCAATTTCTCTCTATAAACCCCTAACCCCCATGATCTCTCTCTCTCTCAACTCATAATCCCCAATCTCTCTCTCTCTCTCTCTCTTTCTCTCTCTAAACCTGTAACCCCCAATCACTCTCTCTCTCTTTCTTCGGAGAATCTAAAACTTCATAGTAGATATTAGTCATCTTCTAGATCTTTTCGTTCAAGACTTCACACTCTTTCACATTTGTTACTGTCTCTCTCTCTCTCACACATCACCTATGTCTCTCCCCTTTAACTAACAAACTTTCCATCCATTTATCTCTCTCTCTCTCTCTCTATCCCTCTTCCACCCCCTCATCACCCTCTCATGGTCTCTCAGCTACTCCTACCACTAACCACCATCATCTGGTATCTTAGTCTCTCTCTCTAAACTCCTAACCCCCAATCTCTCTCTCTCTCTCTCTCTCACACACACACACACACACACACACACTCCTAATGTCTTCAGGGAATCCAAAACTTAATAGTAGATATTAGTTAACTTCTGCATATTTTCCTTCAAGGATTCACACTCTTTCATGTTTGATACTCTCCCTCTCTCTTCCACGTCATTCGTCTCTCTCCCCTTCCACTAAACACCTCCCCATCCCTTTCCCTCTCTATATATCCCTCTTCCACCCCCTCATTCACCTTCTCATGGTCTCTCACATACTCCTACCACTAACCACCACCACTTGATCCCTCTCTCCCTCTAAACCCCTATCCCCCCTCCCCCCCCTCTCTCTCTCTCTTCAAGGCATCCAAAACTTCATATTAGATATTGGTCAACTTTTGCATCTTTTCCATAAAGACTTCACACTCTTTCACATTTCCTACTCTCTCTCTCTCTCACATCAATTGTCTCTCTTCCCTTCCACTAACCACCTCCCCATCCCTTTCTCTATCTATATATTACTCTTCCACCCCTCAATCTTCCTCTCATGGTATCTAACCCACTCCTACCACTAACCACCACCACCCGATCTCTTAGTCTCTCTCACTCTAAACCCTTAACCCCCAATCTCTCTCTCTCTCTTTGGGGCATCCAAAACCTCATAGTATATTTGGGTTTTTGGAAGAAAATCTAATACATAGCCACTATCACTCACTGTTATGTCTATGCACCATGAAAGGAAACCTAAATCTTGCTCCTTGTTGAAACTCCATAAATCATGCTCATTGTGTAATTATTTCCAAGGGGGGTCATTTATGTCCTTCAATTGTATCTATAATATGTTCCCATAAAGAAAGATCATTGGAAGTAGCTAAAACTATATTCCCTTTAAAGGATGTAACATGTTGAGTACCAAGAACTTGTGATAAGATGCCATCTCTTAACTACAGAGACCCCTTGGTTGTCTTCCATTCTTTCCGTTCCACATTGAAATCCACTACATTATAACTCTCCACAACAATTACTTCATCTTGCCAATAAAATTTTCCATTTGAATATACTACCACCCCTTCAGGTTGAACCATGTTTTCAAGGGTTGTCTTTAATTGATTTGATATGTTCATCTTGGAATCATAAATGTCCACCTTGATATCATTTTGTTATGTAGAATCCATTCCTATTCCAATCATTCTAGTAATGAGTGCGTTGTATATCTCAACTCCCATGTTCTCTGATCTAGAATTTATTCCCATGATGATAGTACAATATTCCCTCTCTCTCTTCTTTCTCCTCCCTTAGTCTCCCTCTCTCTCTAATTCCTTTCATCCCTTCAACCCTCCTTACCAATATACACTTCATCAGTTGATGCATTTCATTGTGTTATGAATTCATAGACCTCCATAATGCATATGTGTTATAACACATATACGTCATGGAGTTCAAATAATCCATCACACAAATAAACGCTTCAATAGATTCAAATCATTTACTATAAATTCCATAACACATATGCATTAAAATGCATATGTGTTAAACACATATACATTAAAAAGTATATGCATTTGCATTCTGGAAGTCATAGAACAAATGCTTTGTATCTTTCAAGGCATTGATTTGTGTTGAATGCATATACGTGCATAACGTATATGCATTATTATGCGTATGCATTATAACGCATATGTGTTATGCATATCTATGCCTCCATAACACAAATGAATATATATATATATATATATATATATATCTCCCCCCCTAACTATTTTCCTATCGCTTCCACACTCCCTCTCTTTCACTCCTTTAATCGCTTGTGCTCTCTCTTTCCCACAACCACTCCCTTGCTACCCCCTCTCATTATTTCACTACCTCTCTTGCTCTTTTTCACATGCTCCCTCATTATCAATATGTCTCCTTCCCTCCTCTCTCTCTATCTCTTCCCCTCACTATCTCTTTCCCCTTCTATCCTGCTCTCTCTGCCTCTCAAGGTATCTCTATCTCTCTATCACTATGTCTTCCCCCCCTCTCAAGCTATCTCTCTCTCCCCTCCCTCTATCTCAATCAGTCTCTCTATCATTATCTCTCTCTCCCCTCCCTTTCTACCCCCTTCCCTTCTTTCTCTACCTCTCTTTCTCTTTTTTCAACCCTCCCTCATTTTACACATGTCACCTTCCTTCCTCATACTCTCTCTCTCAATCAATATCTATATCCCTATATCTCTCCCCCCTTCCCCCCCTCTCTCTCTATCCCCCCCCATCTCTCACTATCTCTCTCCCCTTCTATCTCTATCTTCTCTCTCTCTCTCTCTCTCTCTCTCAATCACTATATTTATCACTATCTCTCTCACCCACTATCACTCTCTCTCTCCCTTCTATCTTCTCTCTCCCCCCGTCTCTTTTCCCATCCCTCTCACACTCATTCCCTCCTCCTCATTCACTAACTCTTTCTCTCCCACAACCACTCCCTTGCTACCCCCTCCCCTTATTTCACTACCTTTCATGTACTTTGTCCCACCCTCCCTCCTAATCCCCCTACCTAACTCTTTTCTTATCCCTTCCTCTCTCTCTCTCTCTCTCAAATACTCTCTCTTTATTACTATATCTCTCCCCTTGTATTTGTCTCTCTCTCTCCCTCTCTTTCTATCCCTCCCTCTATCTCTCAATTAACATCTATATTACTGTATATATCTTACCTATCTCTCTCTCTGACAATGGATCTCTCTATCATTATCTCTATCCCCATCTATCACTCTATATATAACTCTCTCTCTCAAGTTAAATATCTCTCCCCCTTCTATACTCGCTCTCTCTCTCTCTCCCTCTCAATATTTTCCCATCCCTTCCACACTCCCTCTCTCCCCTCCTTCACTCACTAATTCTCTCCCACAACCACTCCCTTCACTCACTCTCTCTCTCTCTCTCTCTCTCTCTCTCTCCCTCTCTCTCTCCCCCTCTCTCTCTCAATCAATCTCTCTATCACTATCTCTCTCTTCCCTCTCTCCCTCTCTCCCCCCCTTCCTCCCTCTATAAATCAATCTCTCTCACTATCTCTCTCTCCCCCTCCCTCTCTCTATTTCTCCTTCTGAGTACCCCTTTATCTCTCTCACTATCTCTAAATTCCTCCTATCTCTCTCAATCACTCTCTCTATGATCATCTCTACCCCCTCTACCACTCTTTATATCTCTCTCTATGTCAAGTTAAATCTCTCTCACCCTTCTATACTCTCTCTCTATCTTAATCACCCCTGCTACACTCCCTCCCTCCCCCTCATTCACTAACTCATTCTCTCCCACAACCACTCCCTTGCAAGCCCCTTCCCTTCTTTCTCTACCTCTGTTCCAGTTTGTACGACCCACCCTACTAATCCACCTCCCTATCTTTTTACTTATCCCTTCCTCTATCTCTCAATCACTTTATCTTTCTCACTATCTGTCTCCCCTTCTATCACTATCCCTATATCCCTCTCTTGTTATATCCCTCCATATCTCTCTTAATTAATCTCTATATTACTATCTCTATCTCCCCTCTCTCTACCTCTCAATCACTCTCTCTATAATGATCTCTCCTCCTCTCCCTCTCTCAATCTCTCTCTCTCCCCACCCCCTCTCTCTCAATATTTTCCCATCTCTTCCACACTCCCTCTCTCTCCCTCTCATTCACTTACTCATTCTCTCCCACAACCAATCCCTGGATCACTCACTATCTCTCTCTCCACTCCCTCTCTCTCTAAATCAATCTCTCTATCACTATCTCTCTCTTCCCTCTCTCTTTGTCAATCACTTTCTCTATCACTATCTCTCTCTCTCAAGTTATCTCTCCCTCTCTCTCTCTCTCTCCCTCCCTCTCTCTCTCTCTCTTCCTAACATGTCTTACCCTTCCACACACCCTATCTCTCCCTCCTTCACTCATTCATGCTCTCTCTCTCTCTCTCTCCCATAACCATACCCTTGCTACCCCCTCCCCTTCTTTCACTACCTCTTTCACTCTTTTTCCCACCCTCCCTCTATATCCATCTGTCTCCTTACCTACTCCTCTTCTCATTTTTTTTCAATCACTTTATCTCTCTCCTTTTCTATCACTCTCTGTATCTCCCTGTATGTCCCACCCTTTCTCTCTCTCTCTCAATCAATCACTCTATATATCTCCCCCTCCCTCCATCTCTATGCCACTCTCTCTCTCTCTCCCCCTATCTCTCTCACTATCTTTGTCCCCTTCTATCTCTATCTTAAATATCTCTCTCAATCACTCTCTCTATAATTATATATCTCCACCTCTATCCGATCCACATGGATATAGGTGGCCACCCACCTATTCCATTGGCTCAAAATAATTTTCCAATTTGGTAATTTTCTAGTAAATTTTCTATAGTTTTCAGGTCCTCAACTTTCGGGGGCCATTTTGAGTCCCTAAATTTTGTTTTTTGGGTTTGTATTGACCGAGATGACAGCTCTAGGATCTACTTTGGGTCCAATCCACTATTGTACTCCTCATATAGGAATTTCCAATGGTCTGCTAAGGGCTCCAAACAAAGATTGTATGAAAAATTATAACCCCAAGAAATTGACTATTCAACTAACCACTTTGGGGCCACAAAATTTATGATGGTTCATCTCCCAGGGTTAGGTTTTTGGATATCTATGGTTCTTTACCTCATGCTTATAATAAATAGGCACTTTCAAACTCTTTTTGTATTCATCTTGTCATGAATGAATGTCGTTGGCATATATCTTCTCAGAGATATAACTACCATCATTCTAGTTGCTTTTAGTTTGCGGTTTGTTTTATTTCAATAATTTAATAGAATTTGAGTTTACTGTGTCATTGTGAAATTTNCACACACACACACACACACACACACACACACACACACACACACACACACACACACACACTCTTTCATTTCATTCTCACATAAATCTAGATCAGTGGTATCAGAGCAATATGATTTTGTGGTTTCTTAGTGCATGTCCCCAACTAGATTTGAATATCGATAGGTGGGTGTTGAACTAGTTGAGTTTGGGGAAAACCACTCATTGGACCAAGCAGCATCACATGGTAGGAGAATATAAGAGATATGTTGTAGCAGGGATATCTTATTAAGTTGTTGCTTGAGGAATCCCTCATGTGATAGAGGAATGCAATGATGGATATTTTTATCTCAAATCCTTCGACGAATGCTAACAACGACAGATGCACCCTTAATGAGTAGCGATTTTAGAGCTATGACTCCCTTCAAGGTACAAGTTAAGTTTGAATTCCCCTTATTTGAACGAAAGATATATGTAGATGCTTTGGAGAAATTCTTATGTCCATTGTAGAGTTACTTCTTTGTTAAAAAAAATTCGACAGTGAAAAGGTCACCTTCGCGCTCCTTAATCCCTTCCCCATATCAAAGAATGGTGGGATAAATGTTGGGAGAGGCATGTAAGGGATGAGACTGAAATATTCAGAATAAAACCTACTTGGGCATATTTTTGTCAATATTGTCAAGGAGGAATTCTACCCCGTTAGAAACTACGATGACAAGTACACTAGATGGACAACTTTGTGCTAGCAAAGATAATGAATAGTGTCAGAGTTTACCAACATATTCCATACCCTATACTCAAAATTGGGTATTAAAGACTCCAAACAACACTTGGTCCTAAATTACTGTAGTGTCCTACATAGGTACATTTAGACAAAGATGGATTTCCTAGACATATCTTCATTGGGAGCCTCTTATCGATACACTGCCAAGATCAAGCAAAACAGTAAGTAGAAGAATAAACAAGAGTTTGGGTTTGCAAATCAACAATAGAAGCCTAGAAAATGCGGCCCTGATTCACAAAACAAAGGAAAAAGAAGGGATGACCAAAAACCCTGGAAACCATCCCAAGCTGTAGGGAAAGAAGGGTAATAGGAAATTGAAGGAGGACACTGACAAGTGGTGTGATTTCCACAAAATCCCATAGCACAACATTGATGAATGCTTCTAAAAAAAATAATTGTTGGATGAGACAAAATCCCTAGAGATGGAACCTAACTCAGACTCCGATTCAGAACAAGAAAATGCAAAGCAGGTAACAGATGCAGAACTTAGTGCCACCATTGCAACTGCAAAGATCCAACCAGAAGAGCCATAGGATCCAAAAGAAGGGGAGTGCCTCTTTCATTCATAGCTATGGGTGCAGGGGAACTCATTATGTTTCATTGTTGATAATGGTAGCCAGAATAACCTCATATAAGTTGAGGTCATCAAAATATTGAAGCTACTGATAGTTCCACACCCCCAACCATACACCATCAGTTGACTGAACCAGGGACGAGACATCCATGTTAGTCAACAATGATGCCTATCCTATGACATCAAACCCTTCAAAGATGAGGTAATGTGCAATGTTTCCCTGCTTGAATTTTGTGATGTTATTTAAGGACAATGATATATGTGGAAATGTCATGATGTGTATGCGTTTAGAACTTATTACTTTGGGGAAGTAACTCTACAGGATACCAGAGACAATTCCTACTACTACAATGTCTCTCATCACAACTAAGTAGTATAGGAAGGTAATATCCTAGACATGGAAATTCATCCTCTTAATGATTTGTTATGAAATGGAACAAAATATCATAGCAACAACCACCACCTCTACATGGGGTCTCTCCACATAGCAGAAGTAGGTGGTTAAGATAGTGGAAGCATATAGATATATCTTCACCACACCTACTGGGTTTCCATTACATTTCCAGGTCAAGTATTCAATTGATTTGGTTTTTGGGATTCCTTTAATGAATGGGTCGATATATATGCATTCCCTCATGGATAATAAATAAATCAAGCACCATATTCAAGAATTAATCCAAAAATGGCACATTATGTTAATTTTACTGAAGCATGGATCCTCAGGCTTGAATGAAAGCAATCTGGAAATAAGGTTGCAAAAAATTAACAATTCAATGTAAACTGATCAATAGATTCATTGAAGAAATTACACACACGTGAGAAAAAAAATGGCAATAATATCATTACATGAATTATCATTGATGTCTCTGCAATACAATAACCACACAATAGGGAGAATTTGAATGCCTTGGAGAGAATTCGAATTCACCAACTCAAACTGACTGTGGTGCTAACTCAGTGTGGGAAAATCACCACTAGAGCTCACTAATGCAACTCTAGACCATTGATTTAGTCTACAATCAGTTAACTAAAGAGGGTAGGTGAACAAAGGTTCCCAAACTCCCTTAAATCATTCAAACTAGGTCTAGGATGACTGAGAGTGATCAAACTAATGAGAATCACAACAAACTAAACATACCTGAATAACTACTAGGGTCAACTAAAGGAGACTGTTGGTGGTACTTAGAGCGGGTTCCTATGAGATTGGTCCCTGGATATCCTAAACTCATGAAAAGAGGCACAGTGAATGGTAGGTGGACCCTAGGTGTGTCCCCCATGCACTAGTGACGTGATGAAGACCTCCTAAGCTAGGAAAATTGACAAATAAACTAAGTGGGGAAAGGGAATATTAATTAATCCTAACACCCACATTTAATCCTAGATTTAGAAAACCTAGGCCTTGGAAACTAGGCCAAAGGTCACCCATACAATCTAAATGAATAAAAAATGATTGCTTAACAAACAAGGAAATGGGGAAAATCTCATGGGAACCCCCCTGTCAAAATAAACAGGTAAACCAGGAACAATAAATGAGTCAAGACTTTACACTAAGAAGAGATATGAGATAGACAAATCTATTTTCAGTGAAGGGCTTGGTGAATATATTTACAATCTTCTCCTCTGTAGGGTAGTAATGCAGAGTGATAGCCTTACTATGCACTAGTTCCCTAATGTAGTGCATGCGTACTTCATTATGCTTTGTGCGTTTATTCTGAACTTGATCATTGGATATCTTGATTGTACTATGATTTTCACAATAGAGTTATATTTAATGAGAATTGTGAATGTCAAACTCTGTAAGAATCCCATGCAACCAAATTGCTTGAACTGAGTCACATTCACAACCTCCCTATACTCTGCTTCAACTGAAGAGAGAGAAAGAACTACTTGCTTCTTGCTTAACCAACAAATTGGTCCAGATCCCAACATGAACACAAATCCTGATGTAGATTTCCTATCAGTACTATCACCAACCCAGTATGAATCAGTAAAACCAATCAGATCTAGCTGTGCACCAGCAACTTAGTGAATCCCAAACTCTCTCGTACCTTGCACATAATGAAAGATGCACTTTGTTGCTTTCCAATTTAGCTCATGTGGGTGCTGCATGTATCTGGTAGCAACACTCACAATATAAGATAAATATGGCCTCGAATGGGTCAGGTACAATAGGCTACCAATAAGCTGTTTCTACAGTGTACTGTCAACCAGTGGTGTGGAACCACCTTCTTCCAACCTAAAGCTAGATAGGAAGGGGAGGATGGGTATTTATTTACAGTCAATCATGTAAAATATTTTGAGCAAGTATCCAATGTATATATACTATGTAATCCTGATTCCCAAATCCTTTTGATTAACTTTGAGGCCAATGAACTGCCTTAAAAGTCCTAAATCAGTCATCGAAAATGCTTCGCTCAAAGTTGACTTGATTCCTCTCAATCGAGCAACAGAGAAACTAGTAATGAGAAATTCTTCCACATATAGAACAATAAATGATAGGAATTCCCCTTTTTGCTACATGTAGACATTGCATTCAGATATGCATCTCTCAAAGTTATATGAAATTAGGAAGGCATCCATCTTTGCATACCATGCCCTTTACTCTTGCTTGAGCCCATAGAGAGATTTCCTCAGTTTGTAGACTAAGGGTGAATATTCAATGTAGCCCTCAGGTTGTCTCATATAGATCTCCTCTTCTATATCACCATGGATGAAGGCACTCTTCACATCTTTGTGATGTACCTCCCACCTCTTTGAAGCTGCAATGGCCAAACCTACTCTTATAGAGTCCATTCTTACAACATGAGTGAATGTCTCATTGTAGTCCATCCCATGGACTTCTGAGTACCTATTTTCCACCAACTGACCCTTGTTATTGGTTGTGTTTCCATTAGTTGCTAGCGTGGTCTTGTAGATACATTTGCATTTAACTAACTTCCTCCCAGGAGGCAAAGTGACAAGCTCCAAATTTTGGTTGTCTTGTAGCGAGCCAAACTCATCATCCATAGCTTCTTGCCATCTTGGATCATGGAAAGCCTCTTTCAATGACCGAGGATCTAATCCCATCATAACGAAACACCTCTCTGGGTAGTCAAATCCGTCTTATACTAGAAAATAAAGAGTTGACTAAAATTCCTCCATTTAGGTATAAAGAAAGAGAATCACCAATTGCGCATCTCGAAGAAGTATCTAAAAATGTGGGTGAACAAGGATGACTACAAAGTTTAGTCGAAACATCCACAGACTAGGAAGAAAGATGGTGGGATACAAAACAGTATCGACTACATACCTGGATGACTGCTTCAACAAATTCCATTGAACGATTTGGAAGAAATTAGCTTACAACACAAGTACAAATAACAAAATTCCTCCAAGGCGAATATCCAGCTAATCTTATTGATTTATATGGAAAAGAATGGAAAAAGGAAGGATACTGAGATGAACGACTATGCTCTCACTTATTCCCAAACACACTTAAAGATTTTCCTAATAAGTGGTACAAGATGGAAGAAGCTAGAGGAGACACCTTCATATGGCAAGAACTTAAAGAAAACATTATCAAAGATTTATCCTTTACCCCTAAAGAAAAACCTATTAAAGAAGCAGTTGAAGAGATACAAATATTTTTACAGTCAAAATAAAGTAACCTATCGGAAGATCAACTAGATTCGACATGTAACAACATATCGACCAAACCATTGCAGCAATCGACTCAACTAAAACTAGAGAATGGCAAAACAGTTAGGAAAAGTTTTGGTTGGAAAAAGTACCATATGTTGGTTGAAAAAAACGTTAAAACTATAATCAAGGTTAGCTCAGAACAAAAAGAAAAACCAGAAAGGATAACATCCAAGGATTTCCCACCATCTTTTATAAATTTTAAAGAAGGGAGCTGACTTATTAATGGAACAAAAGCGCCTGAATGGATGTAAAATAAATTAAGATAAAATAAGTCAACATCTCCAACGATGATTGACAAAAATGTCTAAAAATGGATATTGCTAGTCAGACTAGCAAGTAACCAAAATTACCAACCCGCTGAAGGAATTATACAGAGATTTCTTTGCAAGAGATTATAAATATCTAAAGGGACTAGTGCTAAAAATGGGAGAATGAAAATCAACATAAAACCATATGCTCGACCAGTCAAAGAATGTCCATATAATCTAGCACACAAGTACATACAAATCATAAAGAAAGAAATCGAAAATATGCCAGTTGTAGGGATCATATACCATGTCGACCAGTTTGAGTGGGACAATCCTATGGTCGTACAATCAAAGAATCATTACCCAACCAGACTAAGAATCTGTGTCGACTTCTGGTGTCTTAATAAAGTAACATTAATATTGTTGTGCATGAGACAATCCACTCCCTCAAATGGACAAAGAGGCCTGGAATGCTCATTAAGCTTGATATCTCCAAGGACTACGATAATCTTAACTAGAAATATATGAAGAAGATGTTGATTGCATATGTGTTCAGTCTGGAGTGGGTGGAGTGGATCATGGCTCTGGTTACTACTCCTTTCTTATTCATCTGACTGAACGGATCTCCGACCAAACTCTTCAATCCTTCTCGTGGGATCAGGTAGGGCAACCCACTTTCCCCCTTTCTCTTTATCCTAAGGCAGAGGGCTTGATTAGACTCTTACAAGCCTAGGATGTAGGAGGGGAGATCAAAGGGCTATCTCTACATGATGGTATGGAGAAACAAACTCACCAACAATTCGTAGATGACACGATGCTTATGGGGAACCCTTTAGTCCAAGAAGCCCGTGCTTTTAAAAGGAGTTTAATGCTCTTTGTAAAAGCTTATGGGATGGAAGTTAACGCTGAAAAATATCAGGTGTTCTTCTTGAACACAGCCCCCATCATTCAAAGGAAATGGTTGTTAGAATCCTAGGTTTTTCTAAGGGATCCTTCCCTTCCAAGTATCTAGGAGTCCCCTTGGGGTTGGGAACCATCAAGAATGTCTCGTGGAAGGATTTGTTGGATAGAATCAAGGGCATACTTTCAATATGGGTGCTTCGCCCCCTTAACCTTCCTTGTAGATTGGTCCTTGTCAAGTCAGTCATACAAGCCATGCCGGCTTATCTCTTCTCTGTCTTGTCTGCCATGAAGTTAATCATAAAGGAGATAAGGAGTATCCAATGAAATTTCTTGTGTGGAGGAAGAGAAGCCAAAGAAAAGTTTTCCTTGGTTGGTTGGGACAACATTTGCTCCCTGAAGGACAAAGGCGGCCTAGGTCTCCATGACCCAGAAGTCATGGGGGGAATCTAGGGGGCCAAAATATGGTGGCGGTGGTGCAACTACAAACAGGAGCCATAAACTAAGCTATAGAACATCAAGTATGCTAGGGACCAGACTAAGAGCCACATGATTTGGTTTAATGAGGAACTGCTAGGCTCCCATATCTAAGAAAAGGCCCTTATTGGGCGTAAGATAGTTCAAGAGTAGAGATTCTGGGAGATCAGGGCAAGGGAGCATGCTAAATTCTGGGATGATTTGTGGAATCAGCTTCCAAAAATTGGAGCCGACCCCCGCTAGAAGCATATCCATGCCAAAGGGATATAGGAGGGTAAGATCAAAGTAAGTCACTACTGGGAAGAAGGAGCTCACGAGGATCAACAATGATGGATGCTTCAGGGTTGGGATGATGACCGAAATTTAGAATATGACCTCCGTTCCTTCTAGGATGAACTACAGGAAAGATGCATTTTGTCTAAAGCTGGAGAGGATATTCTACATTGGGGCCACACCCAAAAAGGGTCATTTAGTATTAAAGAACCCTATGATATCAGAACAAGGAACCAAGAGGGGGAATATGAAATATGGAAGAAGTTCTAGGAGTCCAATCCCTGGCCAAAGGTAGCTACCTTTTGCTGGCTGGTGGTCAGGAGGAGAATCCTAACAGGGGAAAACCTCAAGCATAGAGGAATTCACAAACCCTCACAGTGCGTCCTTTGCCTCTATTAAGAAGAGAGCATGAACCACCTACTCGATTCATGTCCCTTCTTGGATTCGATATGGGATAAGGGAGCGATATTTTTTAGATGAAGTGACCAATGTCAAGGAGACCCTGACCAAAATTTGAGGGAATAGAACCCTAAGACCTTTAAAAACCGTATCCTCCGGTCTATTTGGAAGGCCTTCCCAGGAACCGTCGTGTGGGTGGTTTGGAAGGAAAGAAATAGTCAAATCTTCCAAGGAAGAAAGAAATTGATTAAGGAAGTTCGACGAACTCTAACTGAGAATATCTTGGAAACCATCTGAAGCATGCAGTGGAACGAGGCAGACAAATAATTCACAGGGATAGAGGTGCTCGTTGCGGATGGGTGGGGGTTGGCCAAGGGAACCTTGGATGGGCTTTGAAGAAAGGTCAAAAGCTGCAGAACCTTCAACCCCAATTCATGGACGTCCCCTTCTCAGATGGCGTTCAAACTCAATTTTGATGGGGCGATGAAGGGAGAACCAGGTTCAGCAGGCTATGGAGGCATTTGTAGAAACTCAGACGGGGACATCTTACAAATTTTCTGTGGCTCCATTGGGGTTAATACCAACAATTTGGCAGAGCTCGAAGGCTTGCTCCAGGGGCTTAGAAGCATGGTCAGGGAAGGTTGGCTCCCGACCATCATTGAAGGGGACTCGAATATCCTAATCCAGATGGAAAAACAACTTGCTAATGGGAAAAAAACAGAGAATGTCTCATCTAGCTAGAGCCTAGATAACATGATAGAAACCCTTCGCAATCTAGTTCTTGTCAACCCAACAGTTTCTTTCATCCATATCAAACGGGACGCGAACAAAGTGGCTTACTTGTTGGAAAATACCAGAGTGGAAGGAAATGGGGCCTACAGGATGGGACAAATGGAGTAATTCAGGATGGAACGGTGGTCCCCCCTGTGCAGACAGCTTGCCACCCAAGACGTGGTTGCAGGTAGATAGGTGGCAGGTGAAATGTGTGGTCATCAAGGAGAGGTCGGGAGGAGGAGGGAGCCATCCCTAGATCCTGATCGTCGACACGTGTGATCATGCATACGATGTACGTTTTATTCCCGTTCAGTCACCTCATATTTAAACCTGGGCACAGAGCTTGGCTTAGGAGAGAGGTCGGACAAATTTTCTGCGTCATTGGGATCCAGAATTGATGGTGGGAATGATGCCTAAATTCGTGTTGGGTACGGGAGAGTGTGAAAACAGGATTTGTGAGATCGAGGGCTCGTACATAACCGTTAGTGCAACCATCGCTCTCTTCCTACTTAATAATGATGAGGCTTCGTGGATGTGCATCTGATATCTGCGGAACAATCCTCTTAACCTATTTGTGGTAAGGGATGGTGGCCGCTCTAGGAAGTTGCAGAGAAGAGTTGTGGGTAAAAGGGGGAAAAAATGCAGAATGGCGCCTACTTGCGGAAGCCATGCGAGATTGAGCGTGGGAGAATCTTTGGATGGACGCCGTGATAAAGGGAAGGGGGTAGCTAGGAGGGGAAAGGGTAGCTACCCGAGCTCAGCTCCATGCCCAAGCGACGACCGACTCCTTCATGAATCGCATTATGCTGGCCGCCCGCAGAGCCATTGGTATGGTGGAAAAGGACCTATGGGAGCAAGTTAAAGCCATGCCAATTGAGGAAGTCCGCGAGGAAGTTGAGGACTTGGTTATGGATCCTGGTTCCATGGTCGGTCGGGTGACGACCTATGACCGTATGATTATGTTGTATTGGGTAATTACAAACCTGGTCACACATGTTTCGCTCAATCTTCAGGCCAAAAGGGAAGAGGTGGCAGCCAAGAAGGAAGGGGATGAAGAGCCTACTCGGGCCTGGAAGGACCACAATGAGGACTGTCAGCTAATGCATCGAAAGTTCGATCAAATTTCCCTATGCCTAGGAATTTACCTCTAACACTCGGGGATGGAGCAGCAGTATGGAGGCAGATCCAGCCGATCGGTAGGTCGTCACGGTGCGGTTAACATGGGCGGTTTGATCCATTAGCAATTGGATAGCTCGGCTCAGGCATCTGGTTTTCCTTGACCTGATCATCCCCTTTAGTTGTGGGTGGGGTGTCTCTTTCAGTCTGTTTTCTCTAATCGTCCGTCAGTATGTCTATTTTAATAGTCGGGGTTAGGGTGAATGGCCATAATTTTCACAGCTGTGGCTTTAGTGGTGGGATCGAGCTCTGCAAGTTTTCAAAGCTCTCCCTTTTTTTGTGGGAAGAAGGAATCTTTTTGGGATAAAGATTGTAAGGCTGTTTCAAGTTGGGGGTTTAGCTCTTACAGTCCAAGGTCTATGTTTTGGACGTTTCTGTAACTCTTTGATTTCGTTGTAATACAATAATCTTTTATTTAAAAAAAAATTATAACCCATAAAAAATGTCAAAAAATGAAATTGTTATAGACATAAAAAACTACTAACTACCCTTGTGTACATAACCTAGAACCTGGCCATTTCTATGGGATTTAGTGTTGTTTAGCTGATCATTTTTTATTGAAGTTGGTGGTGTTTAGGTCGTCATTTGGTAAGGGGTTGTAGATCCCTATTAACCTCTCTTGCCTATCCTAGCACTGGCAGATTATTAACTAGCATTTGCACCGAGAGGTGCAAAGGAACGCAAAGAGGGTAAAAATATTGAAAGTGAAAACTAAGGTTAAGATATTAAGAATTCGTTTAATTTTAATATTAACACAAATATATTTAAAATTTTAGCATATAGCTACTGTAACTTTTCATAAGATACTATATTACAATTGATGTTTGGAATATTTTGAATTTTGCAGTAAGAGTTTTGTTTCCTCTTATTTAAGAATTTTAAATTGGATTACTATATTTAAATCATGTCTTTTCATAATTTCCAAGAAACATCAATTATTGAGTGTATCAAATTATATTTTTATATTTATATTATGTCTTTGGGTGTTCTTTACACCTCATGGTGCAAATGCTAGTTATAAGATCTCAAATTTTGGCTTAGATGTATTGTGCCAAATACAATTTTAAAATACACTTTTCATTCCATAAAAAGAAACCTCTTTGTTAAAAGAAAATCAAAATAACTTAACCAAAACAAAATGAAGCATGCAATGATCTTCTACTTACATAAGTGAACGCATAAATGAGTGACAAAACATGTCACTTTAAATATTTAAACCCAAAAAATAACATCATCATTATTATTGAACTATAAAAACAAAAATCCTTAATAATTAAATAAAAATATTTTGAAAAACATTAAAAAAATGTTACATCACAATATCCAAATCCACCCATATTTTAAGATATTAATAAAAAAAAATTTACCTTACCAGAAAAGCAACTTTATTTAAAAAATTACTTCCGGCAAATGTGTTTGAAGTTTGTTTAATTTCAAAGAGACTTGGCCCATGTTTTCGTGGAGAAGGTATGTATTATATTATTATTCCCTGTTACCTTTCGGTTTTCTTGTGGATGCTTTAAGTAGGCCCATTTTAGTCTCTTGACAACGGGGAAGCTAATCGCCTTTAGTATCCTTGGATAGGACTACAGAGATCTGATTTGGGAGGGCATCGCAATCATTTTATTCAGTCGTAATATATTCCAATTTCAAGGAGCGGGCCATCGGGTATGTTCGGCGCGAAGTGTAACAGGACAAGGAGTGGGCCATCGAGTATGTTCGACAAGAACTGCAAGAGGACAATGCTGGAAATTATGCCAAGACATTCTCTTTGTACAGTCCTTGAATACTTTAGAGCCTATCTCAAATATGTGAAAAACCCTAAGATCAAGGAGGTCATTACCAAGAAATTCAC
Source organism: Pseudotsuga menziesii (assembly GCA_001517045.1). Lineage (NCBI taxonomy): Eukaryota > Viridiplantae > Streptophyta > Pinopsida > Pinales > Pinaceae > Pseudotsuga > Pseudotsuga menziesii. Next base: position 429,291 of record LPNX010990445.1, on the reverse strand, counting down.
TGAGAGCAATAAGCACCATGTAGCATAGCAATAAATGCTGTGGCTGTGGGGCACATTAATCGTTGGATGAAGAGCTGGATTAAATCTAATCGTTGATGTGCCAGGCAACCACAACATTTATTGCTGCGCTGCGGGGTGCTTATTGCTCTCCGAAATTCACAGACACACAGTGTACTTGAGGCAGGTGGAGGAGATATGACTTATTGGCCTACTGTCAATAGGGATGTCATCATGGCCACCAAACCCAAATCGAAGTCGGGAGCCAAGGGGGATGGAGAGGATCTAGAGCGGGCCAAGCTCCGATCAGGGATCAATTCGGATGTAATTTGGGAGAAACAAAATGTCAACTGGACTAACGTGGCAATCCTGGAGAGTGCCAAGTAGGCGTTGCAAGAGGATGTCATCCTACCTGTCAAGTTTCCCCAGGTCTTCACAGGCAGGTTTTTTATATTTAGTTCTTAGTTGTAATCTACTAATTTTTCATACTCAAGTGTTTCAGGGTATTTAAAAACTGAATGAAGTAATACAAATAATATTTAGCTTTACAAAGCTTTTGCAGATGGTGTTGCATTGCATTTTTTTTGCAAATGGTCCTTTATTCATTTCATTCAGGGTAGTATGGCTTTCAAAGTGATTTGTATAGTGTTTTCTACGAGGAAAATCATCGATAGGAAATTTAGTCTTTTTATTTGTTTTGCTATATTAATATTTGTTACAATTGGATGGATTATTTACGCATTGATATTAATGTGTTTTTGAGATGGGTGTTTTTGTTTGATTGTTTGGTTTTGTATGAATTCTGTATTTGAAACTCGACAAACTCTCTGAACATTTCTCTTCCCTGTAGGGTTTAAATGTGGGCCATTCGTTTTGGGTTTGAACCTGGGTTATTAATCTAGGGGCACCCAACCTCAATCACTAATATGTGTCTTGTTGGTGTACGTTGCAATTAATCTCACCTTGCTGACTAAATTTTGTTGGTATAGCTCTCAACCAACTGCATTGAATGCTGGGTTCTCTCGCTTCTTTTGCATAGTTGTAATGTGGGTCTTGTTTGTGTACATTGCAATTAATTTCACTTTGGTGAGAAAATTCTGTTGGTATAGCTCTCAACTAACTGCATTGAATGTTGGGTTCTCTTGCTTCTTTTGCATAATTTTTTATTTTGTTACTTTATATACAACAGTTTTTAATATAACAACAGTTCATTTCTTTTGCTCTGCGTTCATGCTCTTTGTTGTTCTTGTTTTGTATGGAGTTTAAGTCAGACTTGATCCTGCTGTACATTGTTTAAATCCACATGTTCAACTACCTCAACCAGTTGTTTAGGTTCTTGGTCTCAAGATATGTGGTATTTCTCCGATCTTATTATCAGTCATAACTTTCAATTGATACATTCAATATGGTGGATCTCAATTATGGAAAAATGTACAGTAATTGACACAATCTTAAAATTTTTTTAATGATAATTTCAGAAATATTATGAATATTCCTCAAAAGATACACATGTTTACAACAAAATTTGAATTCCAAATATTCCCAAAGTCAACATACAAAAAAAACATATCTTGCTCTTTATCTTTTTACCTCTATTTTCCCTGATGATGAGTGAAGACGAGAATTTAGTCACAAACGGAACCAAGAAAATCCATAGACAACATTGATATTTTTAACATTAGTTTGAATTCTGGTGTTCAACGGAAAAGTCAATTAAAAGAAGGAAAAATAATGGTGTTGGAAAGTAAATGGTTTCTTTTTATTACTAAGGATACTATGTGTTTTTGTAAAGACTGACTATTCAGTAAATCACAAATTACCATGGATACTAGTTCAATCTTGTTTTCAAATGCTTTTATGATATCCTATATAAGCAGTTGATGCAGAGTCTTCAATGAGTGTATTTTGGCAAAGGTATAGGGTTTGATGTTAGTAAAAACCATCTGGTTGGCATCTATAAGTGCTGGCAGGGACATTTGCAAATTCGATTACCCATTTGACTAAATATGTGTATCGTAGAACGGCAGGTCAAGCGACAATTGCCTGAAACTGAGAGTAACTAATATTCTGGTATATTGGCGCTTCATTCTCGAACTCAAAAAGTCGTCACTGTAAAAAATGGTATAAATTCTGTCCCAATCGAGGCATAAGGAGTCGAACACCCGCGTGTCCCTGTTTGAGTAGAATAAAAAATTAGGATCTCTAGCCTGGTTCGCTTAGCCATAACATTTGCTGGAAGTCTCTGATGCAATTAAACTTCGTAAATTCTGGGATTTATCAAAATAAAGAAACTAATGAAAGCAATAAAATACCCATGAATTCAAATAGTGGTTCTTAACAACTATGCAAGATTCTCATTTACATGGATGAATGCTATGAGAAAAATGATGTCGAATTCAAATTTCGTTTAAGTTAATGATCGATGAGGGATGTATGCAGGTATAATGGTGGAAAAACGAGGGTTTAAACCATTAATTATATTCAATGCAATTGGACTACTTCAGTTATAGCATCGTACACCAAAAAAATGAATTCGAAATAGTTGGTTAATAGCCATATACTCATATTCAATGATTGGTTTGTCTCAGCTCTTCATCAGGATTTTTCATGCCTCCATTTCACTTGATCTCATTTCATTCATTTAGAGCTCAAACTGGATCTCACCACCACCAGCTCATTGAGTCGTTACTCTTGGAACCCTAGCCTTAACCCCAACCCTTAGATTGGTAATCCATGTCTCTATTTAAATTTTAAATGCAACTCATAAAGGGATTGTTCACTCAATATGAATTAAAACTCTCAGGATAGCTTATAATTATTGTTGTGCTCGATAAGATGCGCCGTTCTTGTGGATTTGTCATTTTACTTTGTAAACTACACCTGTTTTGAGCCCTGCAAAATGTAAGAATTGTAATAATTGATTAAAATTTTTGTTATACTAAACGCCGAGTGTTTTGCATGGATATGCACTGAGTAGGATATTATTGAAGGTTGAGGTGGGTGAATTGGTGTTCCTCTTAGGTATGGTAGTATTGAAGGTTGAGGTGAGTGAATTGGTGTTTGTCTATTTTAAGTAGCTTGTGATCCAATGGCCAACAATACATTGTGGGATAGATATATATTAACAATCTTTAATAAAGTATATATATACTCATTCTTCTACTCATTAAGACTTTGATACTCTATCAAAAGGATTGCGTCATATGTTTGACTTTAGTTCAATCTTTAACCACCCTCATCCTCGTAAGTTTTTTTAACCTATTCATGTTCATACTATGATCAATTCATCCAGTGAATGACTTGTGACAAGGTTTTAGGGAAGATTTGCATTCAAACAATTAATTTATTCCATCTGTTTGTAGTTGGTATCGATGGCCAAACTGTGTTCTGAATGAAATATATTTGTTTTATGACAATGTTAACCAAAGAATAGTCGTCGGTTATCCTTGTTTCTCAGTTGTATAAATATTTTTAAGTAGGTTATTTCAGGTACATCTCATTATACTCTTATCCTACCATCATCTAAATACGTTCACTGTGGATATTTCTTCCCTAGCGTCTCTTAGTAGAGAATCTTTTAGACTTTTTTTTTTCAGGAAGAAAAAGGCCTGTCTTTGTTATTCTCAAAAAGAATCAAAGGTCATCATTACATTCTCCCCTTAAGCTGGTTACATACCAACAAACTGCCTGAGAGTCTCAGGGGGGAAGGCATAACAGCAAAATGTGTGATCCCATCAGAAAACTATCTCATCATAAAGAAGAGAACGGTTAGCACATCCACATCTACCGAGCACCAAAAGGAGCTTAACAGTAATACAAAAGAGGACACTCTATCAAATTAAAACAAATATAAGGGAGAAAGAAATCCCTTTACCATGCTCAGAAGAGCTGAAAAGTGTCCTGAGAAACCAAATGGTTCACGAAAAATTCCTTAAAACCTTAAAACCGCCTTTACCATGAGGATAAGAGAGTGCGGTTTTAGAGAGACGGTCAGCTATCCGATTGTGCGTAGATGTGGGAGAAAGACAAGTCCTGAAAGCTGACAATGAGCTTTTTAGTCTCCCTACACCAATGAAAGAGATCAGGTGGGGAGAGCACCGATCCCAGCGCCTAATTGATGATTACTTGAAAATCACCGTATATTATCTTTTAGACTTATTATTGTGTGAATAAAAAATATGTTTCTACTTTAATCTTGTACTTTCTTGTTTTCAGTTTCATCGCTGTAATATATTTATGAAAACACGTGGCAATTATTTTTTTTTTCCAGCTTTTAAACGTCTTAAATTCAAGTATTTTTTTTTCCTTGAATCCTTATTGTTAAAAGTCATATTTTATCTCTTTTTTTTCAGCTTTTAAACGTCTTAAATTCAAGTCTTATTTTTTCCTTTAATCTTTATTGTTAAAATTCATATTTTATCTTAATCTTTATTTAAAATTTTGTAGCCATAGGATAACGTTTTTCACTGTTTTAATTTTGGGTTGTGTATTAGTTACAATGTCCTTCCCATAAAACAAAAATATATAAAAATAAATAAAACTTCATAAAATATAAAAAATTTCAGTATTATTATTTTTATTTATTTTTTAAATATAAAAAATCTCATAAAATGCAAATTCTAACCTTCATTATTTCTTTAAAGAACAGTTAACTAGAAATATGTCTTATTATTTATGAGGGAATAAGATAATGAGTTAAATCTCATTTAAGCTATAAATTGAGTTTTACTCCATTTCTTTGATTTAGCCAATTATGAAGCAATCTATTTGCATAATCAATAAAACATATTTTACCCCAAGCAATCTCTTGAAAAAGAAATTTATTTGCATAATCAATAAAACATAGTTTACTAAAGCAATCTGTTGAAAAAGTCACAAACACTCCTCAACACTTCCCTCAACACTTCCAAGTATTGCTTGAGATCATAGAGAAAGAGCATAGAAAGTTGCTTGCTCGCAAAGTCTTGATTGAGAGGTGCAAGAAGGAACAAGAGCAGAAGATGCTCGAAATGGTATGTACCATATTTGTTGGTTTTAGCTATGTGGGTGTTGCATATTGTAGATTGTTGGTGGCTCATATTGTCTTGTGCTAAATTTGTTTTCTTTCATTGGTATTATGAAGGAACGAGTTCAGAAGAGTCCAAGAGATTGAAGCAACCAAGAATAAATGAAGAAGTAGAAGAGAAAAGACTTGCATTTGAATATACAAAGAGAGAAGAGCAGAGAAATCCAAGGGATATTGAAGAGAAGGAATTGGAAGAATCCCAAGCTTTACTTCAAGAAGATGAGAGAAGGAAAGGGAAAAAAACTAGCTATTGAAGGGGTATGGAATAGTGACCTAGATGTCTAATTTACCATGGTTTTGTTCAAGGTCTTGCAATTTTTTTTTAGTTCTAGAGGAATTCTATTTCTAAAAGATACTTATGTCATTCTTTCTTCTAATTATTCTCTCACAGGAAAAATGTCACAAAGAAGATCCTCATGGAACAGACTCTGCATGATCAACTTAAGGAAAGGCAGGAAATGGAATGCAAACTCTAGAAACTAGCAAAAACCATGGATTACTTGGAAAGGACCAAAAGAGAAGAAGAAGCCCCTCTTATTGAAGCAACATATCAAAAGCACTTGCTAGATGATGAAATATTCTTCACACAGCAACAACAAGTGAGAATGATCTTGACCCTCTTTGTCCAACAATAGTACATCTAGTTGGATGGTCAAGCAATTGAAATTTCCTGAAGATTCCATTAAACGAGCAAGCTTAGTTTTAGAATGGATTATGTAAATCGACTTTATGCACATTCTTGCAACTAAGAAATGATAGATTTTAATTGTATTTTTCCATTGGTCTCTCTCCAACATGGTACTTCTACAATGACAGCAAGCAATTGAAAAAAGCAGACAACAACATGTTGCATATATTTTGGAGAAGAATAGGCTTATACGAATGTTGAATGACAAGGTATGGTTTTGCATTTTTTTAGATATTTTTTGGGTCTTACATACTTCTGGCCATTATGGCAAGAGCTATTTTGTTTATAGTAATTGAGTTTTTTGGGTTTGTTTTGATAATACATAATTTGTTTTGAGAACGAGAAGAGAGACTTGTAGAGCTCCGAACAATTCGGAAACAGGAAAGAGAGATGCACATAAAAGTGGAATATTATCGAAGGCAGGAGGAGGCAAGGTTGATCAAGCTAAAGGAAGAGGAAGAAGCCCACAAGCGTGAGGGTAAGATTGGTTCAAGCTATATGCTATATATTGTGTATAAGTTATTGTTTGTATGCATTATGTTTTTAATTGTTTTCTGTCAAGGATAATAAGACAATGACGATTAATGGACAAATGTGTTGCAAAGGAGGGAATAAAGCGCAAATAGGATGCATAAAGGAAATCTAAGTTGGATGCGATTGCTGAAAAACAGAAGCAGCGCGAAAGACAACTAGAGGAGAAGGAGAGCCTACGAAAAGAAGCTTTGATCAAGCCGAAACCAAGAGTTTCCAAACCAGCAAAGCCAAATGCAAACAAATTTGTTCCCCAAACTCTGCATAAGGCGTCTCAATCACCTAGCACTTAAGCAAATATTGACAGTTGGCGTCGTGGAGATCGTCAAACCCACGTTGATGGAAGAGATGACCACCCCATTCCTAGACAACATGATGCAGATGTGCCTCCATCTAGGGATAATTATGCTTCTCCACCTCATAAATATGAGCCATCTATAAGACATATAGGTAAATAGGAACCTCCAGTATTTGGATGACGTGATAACTATGAGCCACCACATGGATGGGATGCCCAACCACCTGTTGGGCGTTATGAACGACCAAAGTATGGTGGATTTGGTAATAACAAGGATGAATGTGGTCATTGGAAACATGAACAATAGAGTAATCACATTTTGATATAGGTAAGTGAAATATGACCTATTTTATGATCACAGTCAATTTTGTCTATATTATGAATGCTTTCTTGTTTACAATGCAAAATCTAGATGGAACTTCTTTAGGGTGTTGATTTTGCATTCTAATGTTATGTGTATCCCCCTCGAGCTTCCATTTTTGGATTCTTTGTTTCTTTGTGTTAGAAACAGTAATCTCACTGCCATTGAGTATTCCTTTGACATGGAAGGTTTTTCATTCATATTTAAATGGATGTTGTTCATAGTCCTTAGGCAGTTATATCCATTTCCAACATTTGCACAATGACTATAGAGTATAGTCTTATGCCCTGTCATGATTGTTGTTTGTTAAGTATATCTAATTTTATTCCTTCTCCCAGTGTTTCAAATCATGCCTTGTTTTCAAAAGAAAAAGATAAAAATAAAGCATCATCCTATACTCTATGGCCCCATGAATATGCTTATATACAATGTTGTTGGGGATCATGTAGATCTCCAAGTGCAAGCACTGCAACATCACCCTAGGAAGCAAATAAACATTATGAATTGGAATCACAATATATCCTAGCCATTTTTCCTTGTGGATACTCATTAGCTTGATGGAAGAAGGAACTTTGCTCATCCCATGGTGGATATGATCCATGTGAAGGATCAACTATTGGGTTGATCATCATCTTTTGAATTTCCTTATTGCTCCACTTATACATGGCTCTAGGATGATCATGCTTATCTACTATATCCTTGGCATCTACACTAAGATAATTGTTGTTGATAGGTCTCTTATAGTGGTACACTTACGGTTGTTAGGGAATAGTGATTTTTGCAATCCCATTTAGCCAATTTCTTGTGTTTTGTTCAAAATTCCTAGAAAAGGTTTATGGATTTCATAACCTGCTTGATCGTATATTGTGAACTTGTACAATATATCATCATTTGCCGACCATTAGATACTCAAAGTTGTGTATTGATCCTTTTTACTATTATAGAGTAATCTGTAAGTTAGGTTCCCAAATTCTTAAAGGGTGTTAGCTCAAAGGAAGAGCACTTGCCTTACAAGCTGGAGGTTGGTGGTTCGATTCCTCCATACCTTAATGATATTATAATATCGGTTAAAAAAAACTAAATTAGTAAGAAAAAAATAAGAGATAAGAGACCAAACAATGAGATATAAGTGAGTAAACAAAATGGCCAAAATTTGTATATAAAATTACTGAAAACAACTAAATTAGTGACCAAAAAATGAGAGATGCGAAACTAGGCATTAAAAATGATGAAACACGTGGTGCTAACGATGAACCCAAACATGGCGTTGATATGGTAGCAAAATTAGATGCAAAACTAGGCATTAAAAAGGATGCGACACATGGGGATAATGATGAAGCTAAATATGGCATTGATATGGTAGCAAAATAAGACGTTACTTTGGATGCAAAACATGGCGTTGCATAGGAAGCAAAATATGGTGCAACAATAGCATAAATATTTGGCGTCATTTGCGTAGCAAAACACGACGCAAAAAAGGAAGCAAAAATTGGTGCAAATTTGGAAGCAAAAATTGACACATATTTGGAAGTAAAACATGGTGCAAAATGGGATGCTAAAGTGGTAGCAAAAATGGATGCAATATTGGATGCTAATTTGGATGTTAGCATGGTGCTATTAAGGATGCAAATATTGCGCTAACGGGGATTTCATTTAAGAAGAAAAATAAGACACTTGGTAGGAAGAGAAATATGACAATATTTAGGAAGCAAACCTCGACGTTGTTTAGGAAGAAAAGTTGGATGTTATTCTGGAAGCAAAAAAATAGACGCTATTTTGGACGTCATAAATGATGCTATCTAGGAAGAAAAAAAAGATGTTGTTTGAGACACTTTAACTTTTTTATATGATGCATCCCATTTAGCATCTAGTTTGACCACTCAATGTAAAACAAAAATTACACTAAAAAGGGACGCTAAATGGGACGCTAATTCCAGGATTTGTTGTAGTGAACCGATCCATTCCTGACACCTTTTGCCGACAAAATTATTAACCAAGTCTCTCGACATGAATGTTACTGATTCACCGATGGTTTATTAGGATATAACCAAGTTCCCATTGCAAAAGAAGACCAACATAAAACAAATTTTATGTGTGAATTTGGATCTTTTGTATACATGGTAATTCCATTTGGTTTAAAGAATGCACCTACAGTATTCTATAGAATAGTTGTTAAACATTTCAGGAATATCTATACAAAAAATGGTAGTCTACTTCGACGACTAGATGATATAATCCTTTCTCAAATATCACAGTCATTTTCTTCGACTGATGCTTGAATGATGTCGACAAATCTAACTACCTCTGAACATTAATAAATGCATATTTTCTACACCAATTGTTATATTATTTGGGCACGTTGTTTACAAGGAAATAATTAAAGTTGACTTTTCCAAGATTAAAGTTATCCTTGAAGTCAAACCACATGTAAATCCTAAGCAAGTTAGAATACTCATTGGCCATACAGGTTACTATAGAAAATTTATAAGATACTACTTTGACATGATGCATCCACTAGAAGAGTTACTGAAGGACCACCAAGAGTTTATCTGGTCTCAAGAATGTGCAGAATCTTTTGAGTTGTTAAAGCAGAAACTTGTTGAAGCAACAATACTTAGATCCCCAAATTGGTCAATTAGTTTCCATATACATATCGACACATTTGGTATCATTGTCGGAGTGATACTTGCACAACTAGGAGAACATGGAATGGATTATCTCAATGCATATGCCAGTAATAAACTGAATAAAGCAAAAAATAACTATTCAACCATAGAATAGGAAGCTATGGGAATGATCTTTTCCCATAAAAAATATCAACATTATTTACTAGCTAATCCATTTACATTTTATACAGATCACCAAGCACTTAAGTATTTGGTAAACAAACTACTCCATCATGGACGACTATGTAGATGGCTTCTCTTATTTCAAGAATTTGAATTTGAAATAGTTGTTCAACCAGGGAAAATTAATGTTGAACCTAACCACTTGTCAAGAATAGAAATAGGGGAAGATATTATCGATATCGATGATGAGATGCCCAACACACACTTATTCAGAGTTGAAGTTGTGCTGACATAACTAGAATATATAACAAAAATTGGCATCTATAATGTCCCCGACCCTCCAACCGACAAAGAGGACACTACGATACATCAAACATTCGGGCATCTAGCCCCATGAACATGAACATACATACATATAATGCTGAAGCATGATACTTAAAAACATAAAACGTATTACGAAGCATAATCATTCATATACACAACGGAAGCAAAACATATCAACCAACACTCATGCATATACAGATCATCATTTAACATGTATATCATCATTCATCAATGGTAAATACGATTGTAGATACAAGTTTGGAAATAATACTTATCTTATGAAGAACTTGTTCTGCAACCAGCTACGTCGTTGCAATGTTCCACCCAACCATAAGCCCGCGTGCTCCTCAATCTCTCAGCAACGCTGCCAGCCCTGAGCCGAGCATGATTCCCCAAGGAATAAGTAACTAATAGACTAACACATAGCCAAGGATAACAACACCACAAGGGTACACAGTTCAGCCAAGCCAACACAGTTGGGTTTATCAGGCAAACAACAGATCATCCAAGCCAACCAAGTTGGGTTTATTAGGACATCTAGGAACTGGGAAAGGCTAAATGCTAAGCTAGTGAGCTCATTGAAGAGCTACAGACAACAACACCAGAACTAGCCTGGATTCTAGAAAACCCACACACACCCAACACAAGGAAATCATCCCTTTCTCTGCAATGCAGTCCCTCAGACCCTGATCTCCCTTCTACTGCTATTTAGGGGTTGTGGAGAAGAAATCCATCTCAGTAGCTCTGTCTGTGTGGTTCTCAACCTACTAGGTTTATCAAGTACATCAGGCCCTCATTCACCACTCCAATGCAGTCCGAGGACAAAACCATTGCATGCAAGCATCCAAATAGCTATTCAAGCTTTTACAAGGGAAAAACACAGTCGACCAGAACATAGGAACTCACAGAAATTCTTCAAGAGATACCACCACAAAAGGGAAAACACAGCCAAGCAAATTGTGGGCAAAAAACAGTCCATAAATGACTATGAATCCACAACACCCGATCCTCAATGCAATCATTGGAGAAATTGCACAGGCAGAAAATGGGAAAAGAACAACTCCGAAACTATGCGTGATGGACAAAGACGCAACCCACAGAACTATTGATGCAATTATAGCCACGATTCAGCGATGCAAATAACAAAACCATTACACAGTTTGGAAATGGTGGAAAAAGACACACAACTCTGCGTGAACAGAGGAAAGAATTGATCTGCAAGCCCTCAAATCTGTGAGGCAGAAGAGAACCATCTTTCTGTGTGAGCGGGGAGAAAAACTCACAAACTAGCAATCCGACGAAAAGGTAGAACCCCCAAACAATGAATTGTGTATTCTTTTAACTCAGTCCACGTGAAGGTGAATGAACATCCATGATCAGGATAGTGGACAGGCCAAAAGATGCGTCATGGAGAGTGAGAGCAGGTGTGGGCATAGTAGTGGCCCTTCTGCCAGCAAATCGCTGCCCCAACTAACAACGAAATAACTAAGGTGGTGGTGAGCAAAAAGAGAGTGGTGACACATGGCTCTTCCCCCATTACTCAATGTTCAACAATCCCCTTCCTTATCCTTTGGAATCATGCCGATTCTCAATTTAGTTGCAGTGAGCATAGCTGGTTGGGTTATTTAATTACATTGCACATTTACATGATGTCACAATTTAATATATGCCGTATGTCTCGATATACCATCAGTGACCATTCCAATCCAAGACATAACATAACTAAATCGATGGTGGGGCCTTTGCCCTTAGCTCCTCACCATGATTATTTACAACATATATATCATCTACATTTAATGCAAGCGGGGTTAAAACCGGGGTGTTACATTCCCCTCCCCTTTCAATAGCACTGTCCTCAGTTCTTTACAAAATTTGAACAAAATGCTACACTAGTACCACCTTAGTGTTCCGCAGGATTGAACAAAAATGGATGTAACAATCGCATGGCATCCTCTAGCTCCCACGTAGCCTCTTCAGGTCCGTAGTGCTCCCATTGCACCTTTACCTGCCCTATGGCTCGGTTCCGGAGCATTGTGACCTTCCTGTCGAGGATGCGCATTGGCTCGATTTGGAACTCTCCCTCAGGTTTCACCTGAATCACATCCCAATTTATCACATGGTTAGGATCATGTACATATTTCTTAAGCAAAGAAACATGAAAAACATTATGAGCCTTAGTACTAGCAGGCAATGCAAGTCTATATGCAACAGGCCCTATTCTTTCAAGCACTTCAAACGACCCACAATATCTAGGTGACAGCTTGGCACAACTTCCAAGCTTCAAGGAAATCTTCTTTGCTTTCACTATGAGGTAAACATGATCCCCAACACTAAACTCTCTGTTTATCCTATGCTTATCTGCATAGCTTTTCTGTCTATCTTGTGCTGCTTTCAGATTCTACCTAATATTTACAACTTCTTGCTCCATTTCCTTGAGCAATTCTGGTCCAAGCACAATCCTATTCACTGGGTTATCCCAAGTCACTGGTGTCCTACACCTTCTTCCATACAAGGCTTCATACAGACTCATCCCCAAGGATGCTTGCTGTCCATTGTTATAAGCAAAGTCTACCAAGTGTAAGAAATCTTCCCACTTGGTCGGTTTGTTCATCACATACATGTGAATTATATCTTCAAGCACCTGATTAACTCTTTTTGTCTGCCCATCTATCTGAAGATGGTAGGCAGTGCTAAATTTTAACTTTTTACCCAAATCTGCAAACAACCCCTTCCAAAAATTAGAAGTGAACTTGACATCCCTGTCAAAAACTATTGCCTTCGGCAATCCATGCAATTTGAAAATCTCCGTCATGAAAATCTTTGCAATGTCATCAGTCTTGTGCGTAGACATCACTGGTATAAAATCTGTTGCTTTTGTTAACTTGTGCACCACAACCATGATGGAATCATATTGTCTCCAAGTCATCGGCAATCCTGTAATAAAATCTATGGAAATAACTTCCCATTTCATTCCGGAACTAGCAAAGGCTGCAACAAACCTGCTGGATGTTGATGCTCAACCTTTACCTGTTGACATTTCATGCACCTTGAAATGTATTCAGCCATGTCCTTTTTCATTCCTGACCAAAAGTACTGCTTTCTAGTTGTAGCAATTGTCTTTTGATATCCTGGGTGACCAAAATACGGAGGTTGATGGATTTCATCCATAACAACTCTCCTCAAATCTACTACATTTGGAATATAAATTCTACCTTTATAAGTAAGAAGTCCATCTTCTTCCAATTTATATCCCTCATATTTCTTCTCAAGACTTTGCTGCTGCAATTTGTCTTTTACCTTCTCATACAATTCATCTCCGGCAACATGATTAACAATCTGCTGCCTCAAATCTTATTGGAAAATACTAAGAGATGCCACATGCATTTCCTGTACCGTCCTGCTGAGTGCATCAACTACCTTTTTCTCTTTTCCTTTTATGTGCTTGATTTCAAAATGAAACTCACATAAAAATTCCATCCATCTCGCTTGCCTAGCATTCAGAGTAGGCTAATCAAACAAATACTTCAGACCACAATGGTCTGTTCTGAGTTCAAATCTTCTACCCATCAAGTAATGTCTCCACATCTTGAGAGCATGTACTATGGCTGCAAGCTCTAGATCATGAGTGGCATCTTTCAGCCTTTTTGGATTCATAACATATCATGTGGCTGTTCTGCATAAGGACTCCTCCACACCCTTATCTGCATGCATCGGTACATACCACAAAATCCTTTTCTGGATCTGCAACTTTTAAGACTGGTGCACTGGTGAGAAGATTCTTCAACCACTGGAAGCTTTCTTCACACTTCGAAGTCCATTCGAACTTTATCCCCTTCTTTTGCAAAGAAGTCATGGCATGTGCAACCTTGGAAAATCCTTCAATGAATCTCCTGTAGTATCCTGCTAGTCCCATACAAGATCTTACATCCGTCACATTTCTTGGAGTAGGCCAATTCATAATGGCTTCAATCTTCTTAGGGTCTACTGATATACCCTCTTCTGAGATAATGTGACCCAAGTATTGAATTATATCCCTGTAGAAGTCACACTTGCTCAATTTTGCATACAGCTGATGTTCCCTGAGAACTTGCAATGTCAGTCTCAAATGCTCTTCATGCTCTTCCTCATTCTTAGAATAAAAAAGAATGTCATCAAGGAAAACAAGAACAAAATTGTCCAAATACTTACTGAAGACACTGTTCATAAGGCACATAAATGTAGCGGGTGCATTTGTGAGAACAAATGGTACCACTACAAACTCATAATGTCCATACCTTGTCCTGAAGGCTGTCTTATGAATGTCTTCATCCTTGATTCTCACCTGATGGTATCCAGACCTCAAGTCAATCTTGGAAAATACCTTTTCTCCTCTCATTTGATCAAAGAGGTCATCAATCCTAGGCAAAGGATATTTATTCTTCACAATAACCTTGTTCAACTGTCTGTAATCAATGCATAACCTGAGTGTATCATCTTTCTTCTTTACAAACAAAACCGGTGCTCCCCAAGGAGACACACTCGGTCGGATATACTTCTTTTCCAACAACTCTTGCAGTTGCATCTTCAACTCTAGCATCTCCGGTGTACTCATCTTGTAGGGTGTCTTGGACACTGGTGCTGCTCCTGGAACAAGTTCAATATTGAAATCGACGTCCCTTTTTGGAGGAAGCCCTGGAATCTCATTAGGAAACACATCCTTGAATTTTTGTAACACCTGATAGTCCTCCAACCTAGGAGTTTCATCTCCTGCGGGTTCCAGAATATGAGCTGCATACAACTTGAAACCCCTCCTATAGAAATTCTTCAACTGTATTGCTGAAACCTGCCTTACTAAAATTACCTTTGGAATACCTTTCACCACTACTGGGTTTCCTTCTTCATCCGTGCATTCAAAAGTCTTGTTATAATAGTCAAGATTTACTCTATGAGCTTCTAACCAATCCATTCCAATGAGAACATCATATGAACCAAGTGGTAGAACATTCAGATCTACACAAGTGATCAATCCATTCATAACCAATGGACATTTCTCAAATACTTCACTGACCTTTCTCTTAGTCCTAGTGGCTAGCTGAACTACCCAAGAATTTCTATGCTTTACCTTCTTAAAAGCACAAATCTCCACTACTCTAGGAGTGAGGCAACTGTGAGTAGAACTAAGGTTAATCAAAATAGAAACAAATTGTTCAACAATCTTACCTGCAACTTCAACCACAGTTGATTGGTGATTTGCTTGGCAGTCCTCTAGTGCTGCATAAATTCCAAGGACTGCTCTTGCTACCTGACCCACTGTTTCTGCTCCCTGAATGTTATAAGCTGGCCTTGCACTTTCATTCTCAAGTGGACAATATCTGCGCAAGTGGGGTCCTTCACATTTCCAACATTTGAGTGGACCTTTATTTTGATGTGGCTCTTTAGGCTTTCCACCTGTCACTCCAACTGGATTACTCGTAGTTTGGGATGGCTACTTTTGTTGATTCCTGAATCTAGAAGGTTTGAAACCTTTCTTCCTTTGGTCAAACTTTTCATTCTTCTTGTCCTTGCATGCCATATGGTAATCAGGTTTACCTTTGCTTTGTTCATAGCAATACTTATCCTTCCTTATTGCTTCTTCAAGGGTTCTCGATACATAGAACTCAATTCTATCTTTGTAGGCTTGAGGCAATCCGCTCAAAAACCGCTAGATCTTCACTTTTTCATATCTGATGTACTAGACATACCTAAAAAATTCCAAGAATTTATTGGCATATTCATCCATGGTCTACTGTCCCAATCTCAGCTCATGGAACTCCTTGATCTTGTCATCATAATACCTATCAGAGAGGTATTTCTTCCTGAAATACTTCTTGACCTGTTTCCATTTCAGTTTTCTTTCACTAATCTTCTTTACTTGCTTGAAGTGTTCCCACAAAATGTATTCCCTTCCATTTAGATTTAATATGGCAACTCTTGTTTTCATGTTTCCTGAATAATCCTGTACTTGAAAGTACTTCTTTATCCCAAGAAGCCAAGCTTGAACTTCTTGTCCCGTCTTTATCTCACCATCAAATGTAGGAGGTTTAGCTTTCCTAAATTCATGTCGAGAGCGATCCCTATGGTGCCTTCTTCTTTTCCTTTTGCAAGAATATGAACTTGTATCTCCACCGGATTCTTTAGAGTCAGATGATCCACTGGAAGTCCTTCTCCTTCTCCTAGTGCTACTCTTACTGCCTTTTGTACCTCATCCAGAATCTATCTTTTTCTGCAAGTCTGTCAAACTCTGCAATATGGCAACATTCAACTGATGCTGCTCTTCCCGGGATTTAACCAAAATTCTCATGGTGGCTGCAACCTCGGACGATGTCCCCTGGAATCTCCTTCCATTAGACTCTATGTCATCATTTCCATTATGGACATTTTCTCCCATGGCATCTTCTGCTCGCTCATAAGAATCCCGAGCATCATACCCATCATGGGTTCTCATAACTGAACCACCTCTTGCTTTACCACACTATTCTTTCTAAAGGACTTCTCTTGTAAGTTGTCTATAATTCTGCAATGCGTTACTAGCAAAATTTTTGATGCATCTCATTAATATAAATCAAAACTACTTAACTTATTCTTTTGGAAATTTTTAAAACAACAATTATGCTAAAACACAAAATTTTCCTCTCTTTCTTTTCATCCCTGTGGCCGCTGATAATCTGCTAAAATATGCTGAAAGGCAGTTGAAAACTGCTTAAAAAATCATTGAGAAATTCTCTTAAAAACCCAAATCTCCTTTGGCCCCAATCGGACGCCTTCTTGACTATCTCTCTGACACTTCGGTGGACAGAACATCTAGCTCATCGGTGGTCTATCTGCTTATTCTTTCCAGTGTTTCGAGGGGTTGCTCGTTTACTTCCTCCCACCCTATCGGGCCTGCAGTGGTCTACTGTTCCGTGTTTCATTGGCGATTTATTGGTATAATTCCATCCGCCATATTGGTGCATAATCGTCTATCGCTCCGAACTTCTTTAGCGGTAACGTAGACTAACCATGTTGCATCGGCGGCCAGGGCTCTACGCATCAGATGGCTAGTCGCCAAAATTTCCATAGTGGCAGTGAACAGACCTTCTCCGTCTTCCGCGACCATAAGTCTATCGACGAAAAACTTCCTCTATCCATCTCCTGATCAAGAAACTGTTTGTCGCCGCTACTGTTCACTAAACACCTTAGCATTGGCGATTGGAAGGACTAGTGCATCGATGAAATAGTTCAATCAGCAGCTGCAACTGCGGCTTATCAACGTCAATCCTTTTTTGATCGGCGGCCCAATCCGCTAAAAGTTTTTGGTCGGCGAATTGAAGCATAACCTGATCGGCATCGACAGTCCAAACTTTTCCCGTCAGAAGGCTAGTGCTCCAGGCTTCTGCAATAGCAGGCGCACGAACCACTATCTTCTTCTGATGGCCGTCGATTTCGGGCCTTAGAGAAAATTTTTGAACTTTCTTTACTGCGTCGGCTGTCGAAACGTCTTCCTCTGTGGCGTCGGCGGTCACAGGATTTATCTGTTGGAAGGATAGTCCTCTAGCTATCTGCAATGACGGCGCAAGATCATCTAATTCCTTCCAATTTCCATCGGCGATCTGTACAACTAACATGTACCGATGGCCGATGAAGTCAACACTTAGAAATTTTTTTGAAAATTCTGCGCCATCGGTGGTCGGAGGCTCTACTCGTCAAAAGCATAGTGGTGTATCCATCCGCAACGACGACGCTCAATCTGCTAAGCATCGACGATCCATCTGTATAAGTGTGCTGATGTGCCGACGACCAAAACACTTAGAATTTTTTTCAAATTTTCCTCCTTTGTCTCTCGCCACGTTGGTCGTCGGATCGACTATCCGTCGGGTGGCCTTCCCACTAAGTGATCCGCTGCATCGGAAGAACTTGTCACTAAGTTTTACGATGAGCTGACATTCTGGCACTTAGAAAATTTTGTGAATTTTCTTGTCTTCACCCATTTTTCCTGGTTTATGCTGGGTAGTAGGAAACCTGCCTCTATTAATTGTTTCTCATGGCCCTCTGAGGCCCAAATGCTACAACATAAGCTCTGTCACTGCATCTTCACGGCCCATTCAGGCCCATGCTGCAACTAGGGCTCTGATACCACACTATAACGTCCCCGACCCTCCGACCGATGAAGAGGATGCTACGATACATCAAACATCTGGGAATCTAGCTCCATGAACATGAACATACATACATATAATGTTGAAGCATGATACTTAAAAACATAAAACATATTACGAAGCATAATCATTATTATACACAACGAAAGCAAAACATATCAACCAATACTCATGCATATACAAATCAACATTTAACATGTATATCATCATTCATCAACGATAAATACGATTGTAGATACAAGTTAGGCAAGAATACTTATTTTATGAAGAACTTGTTCCGCAACCAGCTACGTCGTTGCAACATTCCACCCAACCATAAGCCCGCGTGCTCCTCAATCTCTCAGCAACGCTGCCACCCCTGAGCCGGGCATGATTCCCCAAGGAATAAGGAACTAACAAAATCACACATAGCCAAGGATAACAACACCACAAGGGTACACAGTTTAGCCAAGACAACAAAGTTGGGTTTATCATGCGAACAACAGATCAGCTAAGACAACCAAGTTGGGTTTATTAGGCCATCTAGGAGCTGGGAAAGGCTAAATGCTAAGCTGGTGAGCTCATTGAAGAGCTACAAACACCAACACCAGAACCACCCTGGATTCTAGAACACCCACACACACCCAACACAAGGAAATCAACCCTTTCTCTGCAACGCAGTCCCTTATACCCTGATCTCCCTTCCAGTGCTATTTAGGGGTTGTGGAGAAGAAAGCCAGCTCAGTAGCTCTATCTGTGTGTTTCTCAACCCACTAGGTTTATCAAGCACATCAGGCCCTAATTCACCACTTCAATGTAGTCTGAGGACAAAATCACTGCATGCAAGCAGCCAAACAACTATTCAAGCTTTTATAAGGGAAAAACATAGTCAACCAGAACATAGGAAATCCCAGCAATTCTTCAAGCGATACCACCACAAAAGGGAAAACACAGCCAAGTAAATCGTGGGCAAACAACAGTCCGCAAACGACTATGAACCCACAACACGTGATCCTTAATGCAATCATTGGAGAAATTGCATAGGCAAAAAATGGGAAAAGAACAACTCCCAAACTATGCGTGATGGACAAAGACGCAACCCACAAAACTATTGATGCAATTACAACCATGATTCAACGATGGAAATAACAGAACCATTACGCAGTTTGGCAATGGTGGAAAAAGACACATGACTCTGTGTGAATAGAGGAAAGAATTGATCCGCAAGCCCTCAAATATGTGAGGCAGAGGAGAACCATCTTTCTGCGTGAGTGGGGAGAAAAAATCACAAACTAGCAATCCTAGCGAAAAGGTAGAACCCCCAAACAATGAATTGTGTATTCTTTTAACTCAGTCCGCATGGAGGTTCATGAACAACCACGATCGGGATAGTGAACATGCCAAAAGATGCGTCATGGAGAGTGAGAGCAGGCGTGGGCGTAGTAGTGTTCCTTCTCCCAGCAAATCGCTACCCCAACTAACAATGGAATAACTAAGGTGGTGGTGAGCAAAAAGAGAGTGGTGACACACGGCTCTTTCCCCATCACTCAATGTTCAACAATCCCCTTCCTTATCCTTTGGAATCATGCCCCTTCTCAATTTAGTTGCAGTGAGCATAGCTGGTTGGGTTATTTAATTAAATTGCACATTTAAATGATGTCACAATTTAATATATGCCATATGTCCTGATATACCATCGGTGACCATTCCAATCCAAGACATAACATAACTAAATCGATGGTGGGGCCTTTTCCCTTAGCTCCTCACCATGATTATTTACAACATATATATCATGTACATTTAATGCAAGTGGGGTTAAAATCGGGGTGTTACAACATCAAGATTAGATGATGCCTGGATCATAAATCAAAATGAGACTGGGTTAAACATAGAATTCCCATGGATTGTAAACATAATGACGATGCGTTAAACAAAAAATGCCTTTTCATTATAAATTTGGGTCACCAATGGAAATAAGGGTGGGAAGTAACAAAACATATACTATGAGCATGGAATAACTCAAGGAAGAAGTTAAGGAGTGTGTAAGGGGCAATGCTTAACATTAATCTAAATGGTATAGATGATAGAAAATGTTCCCCACTAAATAAACGTGGGAACTAACATATTAAAATCATCACAATTACAACAAGATAAATTATAAACTGGAATCCTCTTACATACTCGGCTGAGATTTCCTGTATTTATAGGAAACATTTTACATTATCTCAGGTGTTGTGGAAATCTCTATTTTAGAGATATTTTCAACTGTATTCTACTATTTCACCTGTAACATTAACTATGAGCCTTATCTAACTATCCTCAACAACCTCATTAATTACATATTTTGGAAGTGTGTTCACAGACACATGCTAATAAACATTATTACATAGTTTAATTCTTGGTTTAACACTCCCCCTTAATGTTTATTAGTGGTACATTATTAAGGGTGCCATACTTATTTAAGCCCTCACATACTTATAAACTTTTCAAACTTTACAATGCTCAATGGTTTAGTGAATATATCAACAACTTGATATTTTGTTTTACAATACTTCAATATGCTCACGAACATAATGATGATTGATTTCAATATGTTTGGTTCTTGCATGAAAAACTAGATTTTTTGTCATTTGTATTGTGCTTTAATGATCATAATAAGTAGTTGTAGCTATAGTTTGAGGATGATTTAGTTCAGCAAGGATTACTCTTAGCCATGTAGATTTATGTGTTGCAATAATTTCATCTTTATATTCATATTTTTTTTTATGATAAAGATATTGTAGCTTGTTTCTTACTACTCCATGAAATTTCTCCCAAATCAATTTGAAAAAAACATATCCAGAAGTTGATCTTCTAACTTCAACATCTCCTACCCAATCAGAGTCTGTGTACCTAGCTAGTCACCTTTCCACCGTATTGATACTCTAGTACAATATTATATGTTCCTTTGATGTATCTAAGGATTCGTTTACTTGCTTTCCAATGTTCAAGATGAGTATCTTCCATGAATATAGAAACCATTCCAACCACATATGCAATATGTGTTTTAGTGGTTGTTAGATAGAGAAGACTTCCCACTAGTTGTCTATATAGTGTACCATCAAATTTTTTAGAAATAAAATTACTTCTCATATTGACCCCTATATTAATTGGAGTGGTAGTTTCCTTGCAATTCTCCATCATAAAATTCTTTAATAGATCAAGTGCATACTTTAGTTGTGATAGAAGAATCCTATCTTTCTCTTTCTAAACTTGGATGCCAAGAAAGTAATGTAACAACCCCAAATCTATGATATCAAACACCTTTTTTAACTGCCCCTTGCAGTCATATACATGACTTACATTGCTTCATTTAATTATCAAGTCATCTACATATAGGACCACAATTAAGATATTACCATTATAATTTTTGACATATAGATGAGGGTCACAAAGACTTCTCTTGAATCCTTCCTTCAAGAAAAGATCATTGATTTTGGAGTACCAAGCTCTAGGAGCTTGACTCAATCCATACAAAGAATTCTTTAACTTACAAACAAGTTTTTATAGGCCAATTTTTCTAAAACTAGGGGGTTGTTGCATATAGATTTCTTCATGTAAGTCACCTTGTAGAAAAACACTTTTTACATGCATTTGATGAATCTCCCAACCAAATTTTAATGCTACAGAAACCACTATTCAAATTGTTGTCATTTTAGCAATATGAGAAAATCTTTCATTACAGTCAATACCTTCTTTTTGTGAGTATCCTTTTACAACTAACCCGGCCTTATGCTTCTAAAATTTTCCGTCAAAGGTGAACTTTATCCTATATACCCACTTGCAACCAATGAGATTTTTTCCTTTTGGAAGACAATTCATCTCCCAATTTTGATTCTTCATTAGAGAATCATATTCTTATTTCATTATAGCATCCCATTTAGGTTTTCCTTGAGCTTCTTCAAATACCTATGGATCATCAACATTCATCACTCTAGTCATAAGAGCATAGTTAGCAAAATTCCTTGGTATTTCTTGATAAATCTCTTGAATACTCCTTGTTTTTGTAATAGAACCATTATTTTTATCTTATGTACCTGCAACAACAATATCTTCTTCACAAGATTCATACTTTCTTCATTAGTCATGTTATCAAAATTTTCTTCAATAGTTAGGTCACCAAGAGTTGATGAAGACACAAAAGTGGAGGAAGAATATTTGTAAGATGTTATACAACTTTCTTCAAATATCACATCCCTCATAATAAGAATTCCATTTGTATCACGATCATACAATCTGTAAGCTTTAGATGATTCGGTATAACCAACCATGATACATTTTTTACTTTTCTTGTCTAGTTTCTTCCTTTTCTCATCAAGTATATGAACATATGCATCACACCCAAAAACTTTGAAATGAACTACAGTTGGTTTTATTCTACTCTAATATTCTTCAGGAGTCTTATGTTTGACCACAATTGTAGGTGATCTATTGATAATATAAGATGTAGTATTTACATATTCATCCCAAAACTTTGGATCCATATTTCTAGCATGTAACATACACCTAGCCATTTCCATAAGGGTCATATTATTCCTTTCAACTACACCATTTTGTTGAGGTGTATAAAGCAATGTATGGTCTCTTTTAATGCCATTATACTTACAATAATGATCAAAATCCTTGTTCACATATTCCTTTCCGTTATCTGCCCTTAAAATATTAATGTATTTTCCACTTTGTTTTTCTACAAGGGAATTGAATTCCTTGAACTTATCAAATACCTCATTTTTTGCTTTAAAAAATAAACCCAAATCCTTCTACTATAATCATCAATAAATGTCAAAACATACGTGAACCTTGAAATGGATGGATGTTCTAATGGTCCCATAAGTTCACTATCAACCAAATGAAGTGGATTCTTGGCTCTCCATGATTTACCTTTTACAAAATTTTCCATATGTTGCTTTCCAAACATACATCCTTCACAAACTTCTTTCCCTTGAATGATTTTAGGTAGTCGATACACCATTTCAAACTTTTTCACTAGACTAAGGCTTTTATAATTCAAGTGATCCATCCTTTCATGCCATAACCTACTTACATTATTTTCTTCTAAAACCAAATCCTTTCCATTCTAAGACTTCCAAACTTATAAAGTCCATTTACTACATATCCAAAAGAAACCAATTTATAATTATTATTAATATCCTTAATTAAGCATTTTTCTTTATAAAACTCAACCTTGTAACCTTAATTTGCAATTTGAAACACAGAGAATAAATTTGAATTGAGATTGGGAACCAACATAATATTATTAAATACTCCATATTCAACAGAAACATTTCCATTTCCAATTACATTTAATGTTGTATCATCTCCAAGAAAAAATTTCTCCTTATTGCAATCTTTATCTAACACAACAAAATTCTCCTTATTATGGGATTTATGACGAGTTGCACCAAAATCTATAGCCCATTCATCTTTATTTGAGACATTAGATTTAAGAGAAACACAAAGTGAATTACCTTTTTCTCCTGTATATATTTTATGCCTTGAAAACATATGTTGTCTTTGTTGTATGTCCCATTGTTTCTTGCGAGAATCGTTTGCATAATCCCCTGGATTTCCGTGCAATAATTAGAATTGTTATTAAATCTATAAAAATGTTTCTTTTCTTCAAGATGATTTGAAAACTGACCGACCTTATCATTAGGATTATAATTAAATTTCTTTGTGTATTGAAATGATCTTCTCTTGGAGACAAGTGCATGAATCTCATCACTTGATGGCTCCCTTTCCTTCGCTAACTGTTGCTCTTCCTGCAATAACTTGGTAGTAAGCTCAACTACAGAGATGGTAGGAATTTTATGAGCAATATCTAATGAATGATTGATAAGAACAAGGAAGGATACAAAGAACGATATGCACACATTCATTTTCAACCAATGTTTTCCAAGATTTTCTAATTCATTCCGCAAATCTTTCAACTTCGTTAGATGAGGTGCAATTTGTTAATTATTAGACAACTTCAAATTGTGTAAATCACTAGTGATATTTAATATCCATGACTAGCTAGTATTATGATACAAATTTTCAATCCTTTTCCATATCTTAGTGTCATCTCTCAAATTCTTAATTTCAGCAAACACTTCATCAGATACACAAATTTTAATATATGCACCAACTTCCTTATTTATTTGATCCCATTTTTCAAGATCCCTCTGTTCAGTAAGAGGCATTTATTTTCCACTAACAAAATCATATTTCTTCTTTTAACCAAATCATAATTCTTTCTCATTGTTAGAAATGGTTCTATTTTATGAACCCATTCATTATAATTCTTTCCATTTAACTTAATTTTAGAAATTATGCTCATATTTATAGCCATATTAAAAAAAATCGAAACTATGTAACACCTCGGTTTTGACCCCAAAGGGGGAGGGGAATGTGTGCCCCGGTTTTGACCCCATGGTATTGAATTCTACATGATGTATGTCTTGTGTTTGAATCATGGCAAGGAGCTCAAGGCCAAGGGCTTGCCATTGATTTGGTGTTTGTGTTTAGGTGATCAAGGTTGATACCTATGGTTATTATGTTGGTCATGCAAAGTATATTTTGAATATCATGTAAATATACAATTTAATAAATACCACAAATAGCTATGGAACTGTAACGTGAAAGAGATGGGGGCATGATTTCACAAGGAATAGGGAGGAAAGTTAGTCAAACCTCGTGAGCCAATAGGGTGTGACCAGATGTCAATGGGGAAACCCGTGAAACCTCTGCTACATTTTGTCCTCTATCCTCAATCATTCATTTCTTCCAAAAGTTGGTTGAGGAAATTAATGCCTTGGGTAGAACAAGGCATGGCAGTCTGAGCAATATTGCAAGACTGTAGCTATGCTCTTTCTTTTGAAGCAAGCAAATGCTAGATTTCGTGCCCAGTCCGATCTCTTGTGGATTGTGTTGAGCATTTGGAGGGTTATTATTCCATCCTATGGATGTAGGGGTTCATCCTGATTCATTCTATCATTCACGCAAGCTGGTTGTTCATCCTTGATCCCGCAATTGCGATTGTTCACAGTTGTGCATCTTGATCCTGTGTTTGTTCACTATCTGGAACCGCGGAACTAGTTGTCTGCAAGTATTTCCCTTTGTTGAGAAATTGGATGTTGTGTTATAACGATTCTCTGTGTTACAGAGTGGTATGAGACCCTGTTTTTCTCTGTGCTACAATGTGAATCTTGTGTGTTGTGTTTCCCTGTGAATTATTGTGATTTGCACCTTGGTTTTGGTCTGAACTGTATGCAAGACTGAGGAGTTGAAGAGAAGTGGAATGGGATTGATAAACCTAGTGTAGAGAGGAACCTCATGAAAAGGTAAGAGTGGCTGGTAAATCTTCACCAAATTAACTGAAGAGCACTGGAAGGGAAGGCATATCCCGAGGGACTATGGAGCATAGAAGGGGATGCTTCCTTGTGTTGGGTGTGTAAATAATGTGGATGCCAGGCCAGATATACCTTGTGAAGGTGTCCCTAGCTCTTGAATGAGCCACTAACTTAGTCATTATAACTTTCCATTGTCTTAGCATCATGATAAACCCAATTGGATATTGGATTGGTTGTGTCTTGTTGTGTTTTGGCCATGTGTAATCCTTGGATGGACATCCTGAGAAACCCACTGTGAATGATGGCTTGAGTTAGTTCTTGATAAACCCATATGTGGCCTTGGCTAGTCCTTATTGTGAAAGTTGGATTGACTGTGAACAATCTGATAAACCCAACTGTATGTTGGCTTGGCTGAGTAAGCCTGATAAACCCAACATTGTTTATCTTGTAATCCTGTGGCATGATAAACCCAACTTGCTGTTGGCTTGGCTGGATTGTCTGATAAACCCAACTAGAGTTTGGCTTGACCGTGTGTGATGTTATTTGGCTGTGTGTAAGTATGTTGTTCCCTAGTTCCTTGTGGAATTCATGCCCAACTCGGGGGTGGTATTTATGTTGAGAGATTTATGAACACAATTGGCCTATGGT
This sequence comes from Pseudotsuga menziesii, assembly GCA_001517045.1. Lineage (NCBI taxonomy): Eukaryota > Viridiplantae > Streptophyta > Pinopsida > Pinales > Pinaceae > Pseudotsuga > Pseudotsuga menziesii. Next base: position 403,088 of record LPNX010990445.1, on the reverse strand, counting down.
TGGGTGGAACGTTGCATCCATGATAGCTAGTTGTTGGAAAAATCCATCATCAAGATAAGTATTCTCTGTTATTCTTGTTTCTGCAATGTATTTGCATATGAATGGCTATATTGGTTATGTAGAATGGTTATTAACATGGTGAATTGATAATGATGAGTTCTTGTTAGTGTTTCACTAGAGTTATTGTTGATAAATGTTCTTACATTTGCATCTATACTTGCCTTGTATATTTTATGCATTTTTTCCTAAGTTCATGAAGGCTGGAAGCCTGTTACAGAGTCAGAAAGCTTCCAACTTAGCATTTTCTCCCTTTGAAATATGCCTAGGGAAGGAAGAATGTGGGTTTTACGGACCCCAAGATCCGCTTACGGGAGGCGGAGGGCGGAAGCGGGAAAGTGAAGAAAAGTTCTAAGGCAAAGTTAACTTTTCAATTTTCGAAGTCCGAGGTTGGAAAGAGGAAGTCAAAAGTGCAGGAAAGAATAAGGTCAAAAGATAAGTTTTCTGATTCCCGAGTTCCGCACTTAAGGGAGAAAAGGCAGAATACGTAAGGCAGAACCATGGATAAAGGTTTACGTCAAACGTTAATTCTCCGATTTTCGAGTTCCGGGAGGAAGGCGGAAAGGCGGAAGGAAGAAAAGTGGCTAAAGGTTTCTGTCGATTGTTAATTCTCCTATTTCCAAGTTCTTGGCAGAAGGAGAAAAAGCTGAAGGTAGAGAACTGGCTAAAGATTTTCGTTGAACGATTAATTCTCCGATTTTCGGGCAAAAAGAGAAAAAGTGGCCAAAGGTTTTCGTCGAATGTTGATTCTTCGATTTCTGAGTTTCGAGTGGAAGGAGGGAGGTGGATGGTAGAAAGGTGGTCAAAGTATTCCATCGAACGTTGATTCTTTGATTTTTGAGTTCCAAGCGGAATGCCGAAAGGCGAAAGGAAGAAAGGTGGTCAAAGGATTTTGTCGAACGTTAGTTCTCCGATTTTCGAGTTCCGGGCGGAAGGCAGAAGGGAAAAATATTAATGTTTCCATTGTGTTCCGTGTTCCTAATTTTGAGTTGTGCAGGGTGGAAGACAGAGTGCGGAAAGGATAGGTTCAGTGCGGAAATGGTGTTTCTGGTTGCAGAAGGGATCTTTGAAGGGTGGAAAGACTGTTATAGTGCTTTCTAAGCCTGAGAATGAATCTTGAAGAATGTGTTAGCAGCCATGCCCTATGTTTCGAAAGAAGAACAAGATTCTTTAGAAAAAATTGAAATTATCCACATTATGGGGTATGGGGTTGTTACATTGTGGTATCAGAGTTGTTGGTTGTAGCACTAGGGCCTAAATGGGACAATTTGAACAGTTGGTAAGTGTTTTTGAATTTTGAGATTGTCTAACAGTGTGTTTGATTAACAAATTTTTGCAAAGTCATAATGCAGTTGGGAAAATTTGGTTTGGCATGGCCATGAGAACCTACGGCATGAATGATGTGCGAAGTCCCTATGAGCACGAGGAAGATGCTATGGGGCGAAATGTCCAAGTTGGAAATTTTGAGACATATTCTAATGGAAGAAGATATCAAGATACTTCCTCGGATATTGCAGCCACCATGAGAATCCTGATTAAAGCTCAGGAAGAGCAGCATTAGCTGAATGTAGCCATGTTGCAAAGTTTGACAGACATCCAAAGACATATGAGCTCTAGGCGTCGTGCAGTACATATAGAAGGAGAAAGAAGAATAAAGAAATATTCTAGTGGGTCATCTGAATCTGAAGGATCCACTAGGGGTTTAGTATCTTCATCTCATAGAGATAAGAGAAAGAGGTGCCACAGAAACAACTCACAAGATGAATTTAAGAAGGCAAGGCCTCCTCCCTTTAATGGTGAGGTAAAGACTGGTCAAGAAGTTGAAGCTTGGATTCTTGGGATGAAGAAATATTTCCAATTCCAAAACTACTCTGGAAATATGAAGGCTAGGGTATCCATCTTCAATCTGAATGGAAGAGAATCCATATGGTGGGAGCACCTCAGGAAAGTGAGGAAAATCAATGACAAGAAGATAACGTGGAAGCAGTTCAAGAAGTATTTCAAGCAGAAATACCTCTCTGATAGGTACTATGATGATAAGATCAAAGAATTCCATGAATTGAGCTTGAGACAGCAGACCATGGAGGAGTATACAAATAAGTTCTTGGAGCTATTGAGGTGTGTCAGGTACATCGAGGATGATAAGGTGAAAATCCAACGTTTTATGAGTGGGCTACCTCAAGCATACAAAAACAAAATTTAGTTTGATGAGCCTAGACCTCTAGAAGAGGCTATCAGGAAGGCTAAATATTGCTATGATCAGAACAAAGTGTTATCTCCTGAAATAGTTTTGTAAATTTTGAGGATATTCATTCACTCGTGCTTAATTTTTCATTTTTCCTTGGTCATTTTCCATAATCCATATTTTTAAAAATTCCCCATTAAGCTCCCATTAATGTCTGCTCGAGATTCTTGCTACTCTGTCTTCAACCTACATTACAAAAACAAAAGAAATTGTTACATTTCCTAAACCCTAGTTCTATATTTCTTTAGATTATAATTTGTTATTTTTACCAAAATAAAAAGTGGTGTGTGCATTACAAAGTGTCTAACCAAGCTACGAAGGTTACCTACAATTCTAAATCGCATGCTAAGAATTGAAGGACAAGCCAAGTTATGAGTCAAATTACATGTCCAATTCTTATGCTTACCACGCAATGCACCTAGCAATGAGTCACAACCATGAGTCAAGCCACGGGTTAAGATTGAGTTGACACTCAAACCTATGGATTAAGCCATGAGTCAAACCTAGCGCCGAGCTTTAGAATTTCATTTTCCTCTGTCAAGTACCCGAGATCGCTAGTGTCTTGCGTCGAGTTCATTCTTTCAAGATCGAAGGGTATCTAGATATCGTGCCATTTGCAAGTGCAGCAAATTTTATTTACTGGCTCTATAAAAAATGAAGGTTATCCACACATATGTTTCTAAATCACCAAACTAATATTTTACTGCATGATCTCTTTGAATGGTGACTGGTTGATTCCCGACTTTGAAGATTGCAGAGGATTCCTCATCGTCGATAGAAGGAGAGACCCCAAGCTTTGCAGAGCATATGGATTCGGATTTGAAAGGGTTGTGGCAATTTTACAGTATTTGGCTGAACATAGCCATTTCAGTAAAAAAAAATTTCAGTGGCTTAGTTAGGCTTTCACAGCTATTCTTAGCCACTGAAAGCAAATCTTTTGACGGCTTACAGGTTCAAATATTGGTTTCCCTAGCTACTGAAGTACATAATAGGGTAGATAAGAATATTTTTGCATAGATATGACTTTTGCTGATCCAAACACCTCGAGGATGATTTATAATCCTAGATAATAATTAAGGGCATCAATATTAAGGTTATGTTTCAGCTTTGGAGGTGCCAGCGAGGTGAATAAGATCATATTTCTTGTCTATTTTTGGGTAAAAAATGACCTGTTTTGCCCAGGGGGCAATTTTGAATTATCCATCAGTCTCTAAGGATCTATTGCAGCTGTCAAATATTTCAAAGACCATGAATATCATTTGAGATAAGGAGTTGACCTTCAAAATAGGATCTTTTCCTATTTTCTTGTAACTGTTTTGACTGTCTATTTTTAGCAAATCAGATCTAGTTTCTTAGGATTTGAAATTATTTTGTAAAGGATATAAATCTTAGAACTTGAGATGAAGGAAAGGGGTTCAATTTTGGAGATTGCACACTAATTGTACTTTCAGACCTCTCATAGCATATCATAATATAAGCTTCTTTTTCCTATTATGTTCAGTTTTACCTCTTGTCCATTCTATGCTTGTATCTGAATAAGTTATTCCATTTCTTCAGTTGATCTAGTGTCTAAGAACTGTCATCTTTTCATTACACTAATTAACTGAACCTTACAAGTATTATTTGCTTATAACATTGGCCATTCATATATATTGTTTATGTATGTTTCTATTGATAGTATAAGATCTGTCCATCCATATACTTCATTCAAATTCTTTGAACCAAGTTGGTTAAAATCCTTGTCTATTGAATATGTCTATGCATGCTTTGATTAAGTAAACCTTGTGTTAGTCATCCGACTTGATCCAATTCAGAGAATCATTAAGTTACCAGGCATCTTTGAGCTACAACCTAGAATAGTTTCATGGAGTGCTAACAAATTGGCGTTGTTTCCAGGGAGAGGAGATTGAAGCTCAGCTTCCTTGGGACACAACACAGATCCAGCTTTGATGATAGACAAAGCCTGGACATTTTCCTGGTTGTAATCATCTATCTAGCGACTCCATGAAGGACAGATTCAGTGGCGACTCCACAATATTTAGATGTCAAAAGCATTTGATATTCTTTTGGCTTGGAGGTTTGCACCTCTTGACTTCTCTTTAGGTCCTGGTTTCCCACATCCAGTACCTATTATATCAGAATGGGGAGATTTTCTACCTATCTTCAGAGAAGAGAAAGAAGACAATCCTGTAGAACACCTCCTCAAGTTTCATGGATGCATGGATCTGCTAGATCTGCAGCATGAAGATGTTCGTATGAATATTTTCATGTATTCATTGTATGGTGATGCACATAAGTGTTATTTCTCTTTACCTCCTTCCAGTATTTCATCCTTGAAGGATTTTCATAGAGTATTTACTGAGGACTGTTAAAGGTACTATTTAGATGAGTTTGCATTTGATAATTGCTGTGAAGAATGTACATTGCATTCTCAGGTGGAAAATGTAAATAGAGAAGGATATCTCCCTCAAGAGTTACCTCATCTCTCTTCCGATCTTCATGATGTTGTACTTTCCCAAAAATATAAATTAGAAATGAGTAATTAAGAAGCTGAAGGTTCTTCGAATACTATTATTTCTGATTTTCATAAATCTGAAGAGTTAATCTCTTTAAGCATGAACCATGAGCATCAATTTTCTGTTGGTAAAAAGCCAATAGAAATCAGTATGAGTAATCCACAATTTTCATAGTTACAGACAAAGGGAGAGTGCGGCGGATATGCATATGAAGATGATGAGCTGAAAAGATCAAATCAGCAGTCCATCTTATATGATTCTCTGACAAAAGTTGAGCAGTCCACATTCAACATTGAGATCAGTGAAAGTGATCAACAACAACATTTCAGTATTCTGTTGGAACAACTGCTTGAAGATGTATTCTTCTTTGATGACCCTATTAATTATTATCTGGAGTTTATGATTAGCATAGATGTTAAAATATTCATGTCAGATGAACAATGGTTCTATCATCTATTTAAATCGCATGTATGTTGGTTATGGCTTCCATTATTTTTTGGGTCAAGATCAAGGAGGATATTAGTAAATCATTTTTTTACATGGCTTCATTGGAAGCATGAGTTCACTTGATAAGAGGTAGTACAGTTGGTTGGTGTAGGGATAGGTAGAAGAATAAGCTTTTCATACGAGCACATAGAGTTTTTTCGGTTTTCTTGAATAAGCAGAGCAGGTTACAAGCAAGCTACATGTTTGCAGAGGATCAGCTACATAGGCCAGAAGACTCCATAGCCCAATGGTAAAGGAAATTGGAACTACTAGGTTCTTGAAACCTCACAGGGAGGATTTCATCCTCGAGTAGGAGCCAGATGTTATCTCCTAAAATGTTTTGTAAATTTTGAGGAGATTCATTTGTTCGTGCTTAATTTTTCATTTCTCCTTGGTCATTTGCCATCATCCATATTTTTAAAAATTCCCCATTAAGCTCCCATTAATGTTTGCTCGAGAGTCTTGTTACTTTGTCTTCAACCTACTTTACAAAAACACAAGAAATTGTTACATTTCCTAAACCCTAGTTCTATATTTCTTTACATTGTAATTTGCTATTTTTACCAAAATAAAAAGTGGTGTGTGCATTATAAAGTGTCTAACCAAGCTACGAAGGTAACCTACAGTTCTAAATCGCATGCAAAGAATGGTAGGTCAAGCCAAGTTATGAGTCAAATTACATGTCCAATTCTTATGCTTACCATGCAATGCACCTAGCAACGAGTTAAAGGCATGAGTCAAGCCATAGGTTAAGATTGAGTTGACACTCAAAGCTATGGATTAAGCCACGAGTCAAACCTAGCGTCGAGCTTCATAATTTCATTTACCTCTATCAAGTACCCGAGATCACCGGTGTCTTGCGCCAAGCTAAATCAAACAATGAACAGGTGCAAGCGTTGAGTTCATTCTTTCAAGATCGAAGGGTATCTAGATATCATGCCATTTGCAAGTGCAACAAATTTTATTTACTGGCTCTGTAAACAATGAAGGTTATCCATGCATATGTTTCTAAATCACCAAACTAATCTTTTACTGTATGATCTCTTTGAATGGTGACTAGTTGATTTTTGACTTTGAAGATTGCAAAGGATTCCTCATCGTCGATAGAAGGAGAGGTCCCAAGCTTTGTAGAGCATATGGATTTGGATTTGAAAGGGCTGTAGCAATTTTACAGTTTTTGGATGAGCATATCCATTTCAGTAAAGCAGAACTTTCGGTGACTTAGTTGGTCTTTCACAACTATTCTTAGCCACCGAAAGCAAATCTTTCGACGACTTACAGATTCAAATCTTGGTTTCCCTAGCCACTGAAGTATAGAATAGGGCAGCGCAGCATATTTTTACATAGTTCTGCTTTTGCTGATCCAAACACCTCGAGGATGATTTGTAATGCTAGATAATAATTAAGGGAATCAATATTAAGGTTTTGTTTCAGTTTTGGAGGTGCCAGCAAGGTGAATAAGATCATATTTCTTGTTTATTTTTGGGTAAAAAATGACCTGTTTTGCCAAGGCGGCAATTTTGAATTCTCCATCAGTCTCTAAGGATCTCGTGCAGCTGTCAAATATTTCAAAGACCATGAAGATCATTTGAGATAAGGGGTTGACCTTCATAATAGGATATTTTCCTATTTTCTTGTAACTGTTTTTACTGTCTATTTTTAGCAAATTAGATCCAGTTTCTTAGGATCTGAAACTATTCTGTGGAGGCTATAAATCCTAGAAATTGAGATGAAGGAAAGGGGTTCAATTTTGGAGATTGCACACTGATTGTACTTTCATACTTCTCATAGCATATCATAACATAAGCTTCTTTTTTTTATTATGTTTAGTTTTACCTCTTGTCCATTCTATGCTTGTATCTGAATGAGTTATTTCATTTTTTTAGCTGATATAGTGTCTGAGAACTGTCATCTTTTCATTACACTGATTAACTGAACCTTACAAGTATTATTTTCTTATAACATTGGCCATTCATATATATATTTTTATGTATGTTTCTACTGATAGTATAAGATCTGTCCATCCATATACTTTATTCAAATTCTCTGAACCAAGTTGGTTAAAATCCTTGTCTATTGAATATGTCTATGCATGCTTTGATTAAGTAAACCTTGTGTTAGTTATATGATTTGATCCAATTTAGAGAATCATTAAGTTACCAGGCATCTTCGAGCTACAACCTAGAAGAGTTTCATGGAGTGCTAACAAATTGGCACTGTTTCCAGGGAGAGGAGATTGAAGCTCAACTTCCTTGGAACATGACACACATCTAGCTTTGATGATAAACAAAACCTGGACATTTTCTTGGTTGTAATCATCTATCTGGCAACTCCACGAAGGATGGATTCAGTGGCGACTCCACAATATTCAGATGTCAAAAGCATTTGATGTTCTTTTGGCTCAGAGGTTTGCACCTCTTGAATTCTCTTCAGTTGCTGGTTTCCCACATTCAGTACCTATTATATCAGAATGGGGAGATTTTCTGCCTATCTTCAAAAAAGAGAAAGAAGACAATCCCGCAGAACACCTCCTCAAGTTTCATGAATGCATGGATCTACTAGATCTGCAGCATGAAGATGTTCATATGAATATTTTCATGTATTCATTGTATGGTGATGCACGTAAGTGTTATTTCTCTTTACCTCCTTCCAGTATTTCGTCCTTGAAGGATTTTCACAGAGTATTCACTGAGCACTATAAAAGGTACTATTCAGATGAGTTTGCATTTGATAATTGCTGTGAAGAATGTAAGTTGCATTCTCAGGCTGAAAATGTAAATAGAGAAGAATATCTCCCTCAAGAGCTACCTCATCTCTCTTATGATCTTCACGATGTTGTACTTTCCCAAAAATATAAATTAGAAAGGAGTAATGAAGGAGTTGAAGGTTCTCCGAATACTATTATTTCTGATTTTCATAAATCTGAAGAGTCAATCTCTTTAATTATGAACCATGAGGATCAGTTTTCTGTTGGTCAAAAGCCAATAGAAATCAGTAAGAGTAATCCACAGTTTTCATAGTTACAGACAAAGGGAGAGTGTGACAGATATGAAGATGAAGATGATGAGCTGAAAATCTCAAATCAACAGTCCATCCTATATGATTCTCTGACAGAAGTTGAGCAGTCCACATTCAACACTGAGATCAGTGAAAGCAATCAGTGGCAACATTTCAGTCTTCGGTTGGAACAACTGATTGAAGAGGTATTCTTTTTTGATGACCCTATTAATGATTATCTAGAGTTTATGGGTAGCATAGATGTTAAAATATTCATGTCAGATGAACACTGGTTCTATCATCTGTTTAAATCGCATGTATGTTGGTTATGGCTTCCATTATTTTTTGGGTCAAGATGAAGGAGGATATCAGTAAATCATTTTTTTACATGGCTTCATTGGAAGCATGAGTTCACTTGATAAGAGGTAGTACAATTGGTTAGTGTAGGGATAGGTAGAAAAATAAGCTTTTCATACAAGCACGTAGATTGTTTTCGGTTTTCTTGAATAAGCAGAGCAGGTTACAGGCAGGCTACAGGTTTGCAGAGGATCAACTACACAGGCTAGAAGACTCCATAGCCCAATGGTAAAGGCAACTGGAGCTACTAGGTTCTTGAAACCTCATAGGGAGGCTTTCATCCTCGAGTAGGAGCCAAATGTTATCTCCTCAAATGTTTTGTAAATTTTGAGGAGATTCATTCATTCGTGCTTAATTTTTCATTTTCCTTTGTCATTTTCCACAATCCATATTTTTAAAAATTCCCCATTAAGCTCCCATTAATGTCTGCTCGAGAGTCTTTCTACTCTGTCTTCAACCTGCATTACAAAAACACAAGAAATTGTTACATTTCCCAAAATCAGATCAGATCCAATTTCTTAGGATCTGAAACTGTTTTGCAAAGGCTATAAAGACTAGAACTTGAGATGAAGGAAAGGGGTTTGATTTTGGAGATTGCACATTAATTGTACTTTCATACTTTTCATAGCATATCATAATATAAGCTTCTTTTTCCTGTTATGTTTAGTTTTACCTCTTGTCCATTCTATGCTTGTATCTAAATGAGTTATTTCATTTCTTTAGCTGATCTAGTGTCTGAGAATTGTCATCTTTTCATTACACTGATTAACTGAACCTTACAAGTATTCTTTGCTTATAAAATTGGCCATTCATATATATTGTTTATGTATGTTTATGCTGATAATATAAGATCTATCCATCCATATACTTTATTCAAATCCTCTGAACAGAGTTGGTTAAAATCCTTGTCTATTGACTATGTCTATGCATGCTTTGATTAAGTAAACCTTGTGTTAGTCATCCGATTTGATCCAATTGAGAGAATCATTAAGAGAATAATTAAGTTACCAGGCATCTTCGAGCTACAACCTATAGAAGAGTTTTCTGGAGTGCTAACACAAAGGAAAACCTAATTACCATAATTATTGGAAGGACAAGAGAAATGAAAAGTCTGACCAAAGGAAGAAAGGTTTAAAATCCTCTAACTTCTAAAATAAGCAAAAGCATCCATCACAAGTTGTGACTAAGCCAGCCAGAGTGATGGATGACATGTCAAGAAACCCAAAAGAAATCAGAGAACCACTCCAATGCTGAAAGTGTGGAGGACCCCACATGCACAGGAATTTCCCATTTGAGGATGGGTATGTGAGGAAAGCACATAACATTTGAGAAGCTGAAACAGTGGGTCAAGTAGCAAGGATTGTCCCTAGGATTTATGTAGCACTGGAGGATTGCCAGGAAGATCATCAATCAATTGTGGTTGAAGTTGCAGGTAAGATTGTTGAGAAATATGTTTCTATTTTAATTGACCCTAGATCTACTCACAGTTATGTTACTCGTAGAGTGGTTGAGATTTGTGCTTTTAAGAAGATAAAGCATAGAAAATCATGGTTAGTTCAACTAGCCATTGGAAACAAGAGAAAGGTTAGTGAAGTGGTAGAGAAATTCCCATTAGAGATGGATGGGTTAGTCACTTATGCAGATCTGAATGTTCTGCCACTTGGTTCCTATGATATTTTAATTGGAATGGATTGGTTGGAAGAACACAGAGTGAATCTAGATTGTTAAAACAATACTTTTAAGTGCATAGATGAAGCAGGAAACTTAAGAGTTGTAAGAGGCATTCCAAAATTGATTTTTTTAGGAATATTTCAGCAATGAAGCTGAAGAGGTGCTGTAAGAAAGTTTGCATAGTGTATGCAGCTCATGTTGTGGATGGAACAGAGAATGAAAATCCTAGGTTGGAGGACTTTCATGTTTTGTAGGAATTCAAGGATGTTTTTCCTGGTGAAATTCCAGGGCTTCCTCCAAAGAGGGACATTGATTTCATAGTTGAATTTGTGTGAGAAGCAACACCAGTGTCTAAGACACCCTACAGGATGAGTACACCAGAAATTCTAGAGCTGAATATGAAATTGCAAGAGTTGTTGTAGAAGAAGTCTATCAGGCCAAGTGTGTCTCCTTGGGGAGAACCAGTTCTATTTGTAAAAAAGAAAGATGGTACAGTCAGGTTGTGTATTGATTCCAGATAGCTTAACAAAGTCACCGTGAAGAATAAATTTCCTTTACCTCGAATTGATGACCTCTTTGATCACATGAGAGGAGAAAAGGTATTTTCCAATATTGACTTGAGTTCTGGTTACCATCAGGTAAGAATCAAGGATGAAGATATTCATAAGACATCCTTCAGAACATGGTATGGACATTATGAGTTTGTAGTTGTACCATTTGGTTTCAGAAATGCACCAGCTACATTAATGTGCCTCATGAACAATGTTTTCAGTAGGTATCTAGACAATTTTGTTCTTGTTTTCCTTGATGACATTTTTATCTTCTAGGAATGAGGAAGAACATGAATGCCATTTGAGATTGACATTGCAATTTCTCAGGGAGCATAAGTTATATGCAAATTTGAGCAAGTGTGACTTTTATAAATATAGGATTCATTATTTGGGTCATGTCATCTCAGATGAGGGCATATCTGTAGACCCTGAAAAGATTGAGGCCATTATGAATTGTCCTACTCCAAGAAATGTGACAGATGTAAGATCTTTTATGGGCCTTGTAGGATACGACAAGAGGTTCATTGAAGTATTCTCCAAGGTTACACATTCAATAAATTCTTTGCAAAAGAATGGGATAAAGTTTGAATGGATACCAAGGTGTGAGGAAAGCTTCTTGCAGTTCAAGAATCTTCTCACAAGCGCACCAGTTCTGAAAATCACAGACCGAGAAAAAGATTTTGTGGTGTGTACCGATGCATGTAATCAAGGACTTAGAGGATTTCTTATGCAAGACAACCACATGTTATGTTATGAGTCAAGAAAATTGAAGGATCATGAGAAGAACTATGCCACTCATGGTTTAGAACTTGAATCCATAATACATTCTATCAAGATGTGGAGGCATTACTTAATGGGAAGAAAAATTGAGTTAAGGATAGACCACTGTGGTTTGAAATATTTGTTTGATCATCCAACTCTAAATGCTAGGTAAGCTAGATGGATGGAGTTTTTATGTGAGTTTGATTTTGAAATCAAACACATAAAAGGAAAATAAAACAAAGTGAATGATGCACTCAGTAGGAAGGTGAATGAAATGCATGTGGCAACTCTTATTATATGCCAATCAAATTTGAGACAACAGATTATTAATCATACTACTGAAGATGAAATGTATGTGAAAATAAATGACAAATTGCAGAAGCAAAGTCTTGAGAAAAGGTATGAAGGATATAAATTGGAAGAAGATGGACTTCTTATTATAAAAACATAATTTATATTCCAAATGTAGCATATTTGAGGAGAGTTGTGATGGATGGAATCCATCAAGCTCCATATTTTGGTCACCAAGGATATTAGAAAACAATTCCTACATACAGAAAGAAGTATTTCTGAACATGAATGAAGAAGGACATTGCTGAGTATATTTTAATGTGCATGAAATGTCAGCAGGTGAAGGTTGAGCATCAACACCAAGCAGGTTTGTTGCAGACTTTTCCAGTTCCAGAATGGAAATGGGAAGTTGTTTCCATGGATTTTATTTCAGGATTGCCAATGACTTGGAGGAAACATGATTCCATCATGGTTTTGGTGGACAAGTTGACAAAGGAAACACATTTTATACTGGTCAAGTCCGCTTATAAGATTGATTCCATTGCAAAAATATTCATGAAGAATATTTTTAGATTGCATGGATTCCCTAAGGAAATAGTCTCTAAAAGGGATCCTAAGCTCACTTCCTGTTTTTGGAAGGGCTTGTTTGCAAATTTGGGTACCAAGTTGAACTTCAACATTTCCTACTATCCTCAGACTGATGGACAGACATAAAGAGTGAATCAAGTGATTGAATACATGATTCACATGTATGTGATGGACAAACCAACCAAGTGGGAGGATTATTTACACATGGTAGAGTTTGCTTATAATAATGGACAGTAAGCATCCTTGGGGATGAGTTCTTATGAATATTTGTATGGAAGAAGGTGTAGGACACTAGTGACTTGGGATAATACAATGAACAAGATTATGCTTGGTCCAGAATTTCTCAAGGAGATGGAGCAGGAGGTTGCAAAGATCAAGCAAAATCTAAAAGATTCCCAGGATAGATAGATAGAGTGCATAGAGAGTTAATTGTTGGGGCATGTTTACTTTAGAGTGAGGGAAAGGAATAGTTCCTTGAAGCTTGGAAGTTGTGCCAAGATACTAGCTAGATATTGTGGGTCATTTGAAGTGCTTAAAAGAATAGGTCCAGTTACATATAGACTTGCATTTCCTGTTCGCACTAGAGATCATAATGTTTTTCATGTTTCTTTTCTTAAGAAATATGTACATGACCCTAACCACGTGATAAATTGTAATGTTATTTAGGTGGAACCCGAGGGAGAGTTCCAAAATGAGCTATTGTGCATCCTCGACAGGAAGGTCATAGTGCTCTAGAATCAAGCCATTAGACATATGAAGGTCCAATGGGAGAAATAAAGTCCCAAAGAGGCTGGTGGGAGCTAGAGGATGCCATGCGATTGACACATCCATTTTTTTTCAAGTTTGAAAAGCATTGAGGACAGTGCTATTGTAAGGGGGAGGGGAATGTAACACCTCAGTTTTGACCCCAAAGGGGGAGGGGAATGTGTTCCCCGGTTTTGACCCCATGGTATTGAATTGTACATGATGTATATATTGTATTTGAATCATGGCAAGGAGCTCAAGGCCAAGGGCCTGCCAATGATTTGGTGTTTGTGTGTAGGTGATCAAGGTTGATGCCTATGGTTATTATGATGGCCATGCATACTATATTTTGAATATCATGTAAATATACAATTTAATAAATACAACATCTAGATATATGAATGCAACGTCAAAGAGATGGGGGCATGATTTCACAAGGAATAGGGAGGGGAGTTAGTCAAACCCCCTAATCAAATAGGGTGTGACCATATGTCAATGGGGAAACCCATGAAACCTCAACTACCTTTTTGTCCTCTGTCCTCAAGCATTCATTTCTTCCAGAAGTTGGTTGGGGTAGTTAATGCCTTCGGCAAAGAAATGCATGGAAGTCTAAGAAAGCTTGCAAGACTACAACTGTGCTCTTGCTTCTGAAGCAATCAAACCCTATATATCATGACCATTATGGTCTCTCATGGGTCGTGTTGAGCAATTGTGGGGTTATTCTTCCATCCCGTGGTCATAGAGGTTCATTCTGATTCATTCTATCATTCACACATGCTGGTTGTTCATCCCTGATCTTGATGTCCCGATTGTTCACTGTTGTGTAGCGTGATCTTGTGTTTGTTCACTGTTTGGAACCACAAAACTAGTTGTCTGCAAGTCTTTCCCTTTTCTGAGAAATTGGATGTTGTGTTACAGTGATTATCTATGTTACAGAGTGATATGAGACCCTATTTCTCTCTATGTTACAGTGTGAATCCTATGTGTTGTGTTTCCCTCTGAATTGTTGTGATTTGCACCTTGGTTTGGGTCTGAAAAATATGCAATACTGAGGAGTGGAAGAGAAGGGGAATGGGCTTGATAAACCTAGTGCAGAGAGGAACCTCATGAAAAGGTAAGAGTGGCTAGTAAATATTTACTGGATTCCCTGAAGAGAACTAGAAGGAAAGGCATAGCCTGAGAGACTATGGACCAGAGAAGGGGATGCTTCCTTGTGTTGGGTGTGTAGGTAATGTGGATTCTAGGCCAGATAGACCTTGTGGAGGTGTCCCTAGCTCTTGAATGAGCCACTAGCTTATTCATTCTACCTTTCCACTGTCTTAGCAACCTGATAAACCTAATTGGATATTGGCTTAGCTATGTCTTGTTGTGTTTTTTTCATGTGTAATCCTTGGAAGGATAGCCTAAAATCCCACTGTGAATCATGGTTTAGCTGAGTGCCTGATAAACCCATATGTGGCCTTGGCTGGTCCTTATTGTGAAAGTTGGATTGAATGTGAACATTCTGATAAACCCAACTGTATGCTGGCTTGGCTGAGTAAGCTTGATAGACCCAACATTGTTTGGCTTGTAAGCATGTATCTTGACAAACCCAACTTGGTGTTGGCTTAGCTGGACAGTCTAATAAACCCAACTGGATGTTGGATTGACTGTGTGTGATATGATTTGGTTGTGTGCAAGTATGTTTTTCTCTAGTTCCTTATGGAATTCATGCCCAGCTCGGGGGTGGTAGTTGTGTTGAGAGATTGATGAACACAACTAGCCTATGGGTGGGTGGAACATTGCAGCCACATAGCTAGTTGTTGGACAACTCCATCATTAAGATACGTATTCTCTATTATTCTTGTTTATGTAATGTATTTTCTTAATAATGGATATACTGGTTATGTAGAATGGTTATGAACATTATTAATTGATAATGATGAATTCTTGTTAGTGTTTCAGTAGAGTTATTATTGATAAATGTTCTTGCATTTGCATCTATACTTTCCTTGTATGTTTTATGCATTTTTTTCTAATTTTATGAAGGCTAGAAGCCTATTACAGAGTCATAATGCCCCTAACTTAGTGTTTTCTCCCTTTTGATATCCGCCCAGGGAAGGAGAAAGGTGGAAATCGAAACATAACAGTTGAAACAAGAAAGAAAGTGGGTTTTTCACACCCCAGGATTTGTTAGAATAATCAACCCAAAGTTAGTTACCTTAGACATTAATTCATCCAGTTTTGTGTTATTTGCCTAGTTTCCATATTCCACCTTATGCAAGTTGTCATCTACACATCCATAGTGGTCCAATTTGCTAATTTTGAGTCATGGATCGCTTGGGAAACCTCCTGGAATCAAATCTTCTTTATTCCTGGCCTCCCTAGCGCATGCCTGCTTTTTCTGCTTTATTGCCTTCTTTTTCAGTGCTTTAAGGCAATTGGGAAAGTTTGACTAGGTGAGGTTAACTTGTTTTTTGTTCTCCACATCCTCCACTCTTTTACCCTATGAAAAGCATGTATTAGTTGTCCTTCCATTCACTATTAGCTTGCATAATTGATTTTTCCAATTCGTGAGCTCCTAGACAGTTTTGGAAACTGCTTTATGCACATGTGGGGGATTTGCTTAGATTTAGTAAGCCTGCTTTTGACTAGATTCGAATGGAAACTTCATGCATTCGAATCCCTCATGTAATTATTTATTGTGGCAGCCTATGACTTCATAGGGTTGGCTATTGTACACTTATTCAATACAGTTTAGTGTTCAGCTCCATATTTCAGTCTCTTTTGTGAGTAATTTTGCATGTGCAATTGGCAATTGATGTGAGTGTAATTTTTCTAACACTGGGTTCAATTTCCACATGGTATCAGATCCTTTGTAGATCAATTTCTCCCCTTCTAATTTGTTTTGCAGGTTCGACATCATTGACTGGGAGCATTCTATTGCCTGCCGGGACAATTTCTGAGCTATGGATCAATCTCAGAAGATCATCTTGACTCCATTTAACTTCTTTGAATGGAAAGCAGAGATGGAGATACTGTTGAGAGAGAAAGGCCTCTACAGAGTGACCATGGCAATAGAAGCAGAGCCCAATGCAACTATAGAGAAGATAAAATGGCACAACAGGAGGGATGAGGCCTATGGTCTCTTGTGTCTGAGTATATCCAGAGACCTCCTTTTCCATCTTGATGGATTGACATCACCAAATGAAGTATGGGAGAATATTGTTGATCTTTTTGGAAAGACAGATGAGATGAGGGGACATCAAATTGAAAATGAATTGATCTCCCTGAGTCCCAATAGCTTTGAATCCCTGCAACTCTATTTTTTCAAGTTCAAAGCACTTGTTTTGCAGCTAAAATAATGTGGGATCGAAAAGAAGGATGATTAGATGCTCTTGGCCATACTCTCGAAGCTTGGCCCTGATTATTCAGTGTTTGTTTCGACCTTCTATGCCACAAAGTTGACAGCTCAAGCCTAGAAGATGCCTAGCCTTGCATATTTCATGGAATCTCTCACACAAGAACAAGGTAAGTTGGTGATGATGGGCACCATCAAACCATCCAAAGACCAAGCTCTAGTTGTTGGAGATTCGAGGGTGGATTCAAAAAGCAAAAAGAAAGCTAAAAAACCACTTGAGCAAAAGAGAGACAAGAACAAGTCTCCGAAGGAGCCTCAAGGTTCCAAGAAGAACTACCAAAATAAGAAGAACAAAGGAGAAATGAGCAAGTGCACATACTGTAGTAATGGCAATCATTCTGAGAGCTCCTGCATGAAGAAGAGAATAGACATGCTAACCCAACTCCTGGAGAAGAATGGCATCTCCCTTCCAGACAGCTCAAAGAAGAGGGAAGGAGGATCAAGTTCAGAAGACAGAGAGAGTTCATGCATTGGTTGCTGGCACATCAAGCTCACCTAGTTTCATCATTGATTCTGGAGCTTCTAGACATATGGTTTCAACCAAGGAGGCATTCACCTCACTTGACATGTCGAAATGTCCACCAATAGTATTGGGAGATGACTCTCTCACTGAAATTTTGGGCAAAGGTAGGATTGATCTTGATCATGGTAAGTTCAGCAACGTGTTGTATGTTCCAGGTCTTGCCTCTAACCTCTTATTAGTGTATCAGATGACCCACACAGGGTCTCCAAAGAAGGTCATATTCTCCCCTGATGAAGTGGAGATCACAGAGATCTCAAGCGGTAAATTCATTGCAAAAGGAGTTGCAAATCATACTTCGAAGGTATACATGTTCTCACACTTCCTACCCTACTCAAACCCCTCTACTCTTCTGATTCATGCTAATGAGGCAAGCAAGCTTTGGCATGAAATATTTGGCCACCTAAATTACAAGTATCTTTCTGATATTAGTGAAAAAGAGATGGTCATAGGGTTACCAAAGATAAAATTTTCCAAAGGAGTCTGTCGAGGTTGCATCCTAGGAAAACACCAAGAGCATAAATTTGAGAGAGCTAGTCATGAGAGAACCTCTGCACCTCTTGAGTTGATCCACAGTGATGTTGCTGGCCCATTCCCTCATATGTCAATGAGTCAGGCAATTGATTGGATGTTTGTTGTATATTACACATACTAAACCTGATCTTTCTTATGCAGTAAGTGTGGCTTCTAGATACATGGATCAGCCTCATGAGATCCATTGGAAAGAAGCCAAAATGATCCTTAACTTTGTTCAGGGAACAAGGACACATGTGATCTTCTATAAATCTAAATCTGATCTTGATTTGATTGGGTTTACTGACAGTGATTGGGTAGGTGATAGCACAGACAGAAAGTCAACATCAGGATATGTGTTCATGCTTGCAGAAGGGCCAATCAGCTGGTCAAGCAAGAAACAGAGTGCCATTGCACTCTCATCTACAGAAGCAGAGTACAGAGGAGTTGTAAATGCAGTAACTCAATGTTTATGGTTGCAGGGGTTACTTAGAGAGTGTGGCTTTGAATTAGAATACTCAACTACTATCTACTGTGATAATCAGAGTACCATTCGAATCTGCAATGATCCAGCTCAGAAGTAGAGAACCAAACACATTGAGATCCATATGCACTACATCAGACAGCTTGTGCATGATGGCACCATTCACCTACTCTTCTGTTCATCTTCAGAACAAGTAGCTGATATCTTCACCAAAGCATTTTGTGAGAAGACATTTAGCAATCTCAAATCACTGCTGGGGATTGCTGATCATGCTGTGAAGCATGAGTGATGACAAGATTTTCAAATTTTGTTTTATAGTCCATGTTTAAGGGAGGATTTTCCCACTGGGTTTTTGCCTCTTTCCTTGGTTAAATAGACATGAAATATGTAAAGGGTGACTAAGCCTTGTTGCTAGGCCCTATAATTTTCTGATATATTACTCATAAGTCAGGCTTAAGGGGGGGTGTTCGAATAATCAACCCATAGTTAGCTACCTTAGACATTAATTCATCCATTTTTGTCTTATTTGCCTAGTTTCCATATTCCACCTTATGCAAGTTGTCATCTACACATCCATAGTGGTCCAACTTGCTAATTTTGAGTCATGGAGTGCTTGGGAAACCTCTTGGAATCAAATCTGCTTTATTCCTGGCCTCCCTAGCACATGTCTGCTTTTTTTGCTTTATTGCCTGCTTTTTCAGTGCTTTAAGGCAATTGGGAAAGTTTGACTAGGTGAGGTTAACTTGTTTTTTTGTTCTCCATATCCTCCACTCTTTTCTCCTATGAAAAGCATGTATGAGTTGTCCTTCCATCCACTATTATCTTGGCTAATTGATTTTGCCAATTCGTGAGCTCCTAGACAGTTTTGGAAACTGCTTTATGCACCTATGGGGGATTTGCTTAGATTTAGTAAGCCTGCTTTTGACTAGATTCAAATGACAACTTCATGCATTCGAATCCATCATGTAATTATTTATTGTGGTAGCCTATGACTTCACAGGGTTTGCTATTGTACACTTATTCAATACAGTTTAGTGTTCAGCTCCATATTTCAGTCTCTTTTGTGAGTAATTTTGCATGTGCAATTGGAAATTGATGTGAGTGTAATTGTTCTAACACTGGGTTCAATTTCCATAGGATCTACCTGTGGGAGGAAGAGGGTGGAAGCGGGAAAGTGTAGAAAAGTTCTAAGGAAAATTTAACTTTCCAATTTCTAAATTCCAAGGTTGGAAAGAGGAATTTGAAAGTGCAGGAAAGACTAAGGTCGAAAGCTAAGTTTTTCGATTCTCGAGTTCCTCACTAAAGAGAAAAAAGGAAAAATTTGGAAGGAGGAACCATGGATGAAGGTTTCCGTTGAACTTTACTTCTCTGATTTCCAAGTATCGAGCGGAAGGAGGAAAGGCGGAAGGCAGAAAAGTGGTTAAAGGTTTCCGTCGAATGTTAATTCTCCGATTTTTGAGTTTCAGGCAGAAGGCGAAAATAAGTAAGGTGGAGAAGTGGCTAAAGGCTTCCATCGAACGATTAATTCTCCAATTTCTAGGTTCCAGGTGAAAGGCAGAAAGGAGGAAGGTTAAAAAGTGCACAAAGGTTTCTGTCGAATGTTGATTCTCTGATTTCTAAGTTTTGGGCGCAAGGCGGAAAGGTGGTCAAAGGATTCCGTCGAACATTGATTCTCAGATTTCTGAGGTCCTTGAGAAAGGAAGAAAGGTGGTCAAAGGATTTTGCTGAATGTTAGTTCTCTGATTTTCGAGTTATAGGTGGAAGGCAGAAGCGCAAAAGGTTAATGTTTCCGTCCTGTTTTGTGTTTTGAATTCTGAGTTTCGCAGACTGGAAGGCAAAGTGCAGAAAGGATAAGTTTAGTGCGAAAATGGTGTTTCTGGTCGCAAAAGGGATCTGTGAAGGGAGGAAAGACTATTAAAGTGCTTTCTAAGCATGAGAATGAATGTTGAAGAATGTGTTAACATCCATGCCCTGTGTTTCGAAATAAGAACAAGGTTCTTTAGAAAAATGTTTATATTATCCGCATTATGGGGTATGGGGATGTTACAAACTACGTCTAAGATGTAATTTTACTCCGTAAATAATGCCCCTTTTCACCCAAGCAACCATTACTACTCCTTCGAAGACTTAGTTGAATAAAATTTAAGCATATAACATCACATTTATCCAAATTCACAAATTCACCTAGTCATCACAACCAGGAAATTACCAATTTAATTTACATGGGAAAATTGAAATATAATAATTCAATACAACAAGATTCACCTAAATAATAGATTTTTGGAAATCAACCTTTAGTGCAATGTTTTATTCAATAAGCAAGATTCATAACTCTCAAATGACCCAACGCATACACGTTTTATCTTTGTGATTTGCACAAAACTTCTCAACGCCATTAAACACAAAATATCAAATGTTATTGTGATGAAAATAAAAATCACATATGAGCATTCAAATGGAAGCTATTAACATTCTTTCAAGAAACAATCTCACAACAATCAACCGGTTACTACACACCAATTCTCCCAACAGGCCACTTTGAAAAATGCAGTTCATCTGCTCAACATCACACAAAAACCCATCATCCACTCAGTAGCACACAACATCCCATTGCCCTCCTAGCTCTGATACCATGAATAAAGGTGGAAACTAACACATTACAATCATCACAATCATAACAAGATAAATAATAAATTGGAATCCGCTTACAAACTCAGCTGAGATTGCTTGTATTATAGGAAATGTTTTACATTATCTCAGGTGTTTTGGAAATATCTATTTCAAATATATTTTCATTCGTCTTCTACTATTTCACCTATAATATTAACTATGCTCCTTCTCGAACTATCCTCAACTACCTTATTACTATTACATCTTCTGGAAGTGTGCTCACCCACACATGATAATAGAAATTATTACATAGTTTAATTCTTGTTTTAACACCCACCCTCATGCTCATGTCTTCAATGCGGCTAGAGAGACCTCCCTAAGTGTTCATGCTGGTGCCCACACCGTTACATTACAGTTGGACCTTATGTTAGCTATGGAGTAAATCGTAAAGCTTTAAACCTAAAGTGCATTATTTGTGATCTTAATTGATTCCCTTTAACACTGAATTCTTTTTTGAAATTGCTTATCTTTGTCATTGTACTAGACATCTAACAAACCTCCCATCAAACATTGCAAGAAGAAAAGGCCTAATGATTTGGACAATACATAGGAGATACATGAGATGTTTATTTCTCTCGTATCTTTTAAATTCTCTCTCACACACATATATATACTTATCACGTTAGTAAACTCACTGTAACTCTTACACAAGTCATCTGAAAGAGTTTTGTTCCCGAAAGGAGCATCACTTGAGATCACTAAATGGATTGAAAATGAAAAATGTAGGAAATTATAGGAAGCTACTGATCATGTTCCATCAACTGATTCCCATGAAAATAGAACTTTAAATTTTCCACACGCTTGCAAAAATCCCTATTTTGGCGATCATCAACCTATTTCTACAAACGAATTTCCAGTCAGGACTGACAAAGACGTCCATTATTTTTCAAATATTTTTTCTGACTTCAATGCAAATTCTCGTGGAAGTGTCGCTATAGTCATGTCTAATGAAGACATTCATTATTTATCAAATAATATTTCTTCCTTCAACGTAAATGCACATCGAAATGTTGGTACACAAAAATTCCAAATTTATCAGTCAAAATTTCGGCTCCAAGTCAATCACCAATTTCCTTTTGGAAAGAAACTTAAATCATTGAAGCTCAGCAAAAATCACTCTTGAGTTACATCATTACATATTATTCCAAAATTCACATTTCTTCATCATTCCTGACTTAGTATGCTCAATTAATGAGTACTTTCACACTTTGAGCCATAGTACTTTCTCAGGAAGATTTCTTTCTTCACTAACGAACAATACCCATATCACGTCTGTTCATATTGGGGCGTAATTAATTATAAAAAACCAAAAATTATATTGGGGACATATTAAGGGATGAGGGGGTTATTATATGTGTCTAAAAAATATGCAATATATAGGGGGTTTTATTATCAAACGACATGGAGAAGCGGCCCAAAAATATCAAATGGAGTGGAGAAGCATCTCAAAAAATAGGAGCGGGGGAGCATTGACAGAGCTCGACGGTAGTTGCAGAGGGGCTGGGGTTAGATGGGGAGCATTTGGATTTTGAGTCGCGAGAAACATCTAGCTATAGAGGGTCATATCTGAAATATTGAGTTGTGAGAAATATTGAACCAACCCTTACCATTTCTCTCTTTCTGTTGATCCAGCACCAGCAACAGATCCAGTGAAGGAAATCTTACGGAGTTAAGGAAAGGAAACTCACTTGGTGGATACTGAGAGCATTCATTTGTATTACCTTTCTTCAACCTACTGGATTCATTGAAGTGCCACAGGAAGGAAGGTAGGAACAAGACGTATTGGAAGGAAGGAGAGCATCTACACTACTTCCTTAGAGAAATCCTCTATTGCCCATACATGGAAAAGCAACGAAGTGAACGACCATCAAACTAAACTATATCTACTACATCTGTTGGTATGTGACTGAGCAATCTTTCTTATTCCATGTAATAAGTGGGAACTTGGGTGCAACTTTGTTGTTTTCGGCAGCTGACTCTTTGATATATAGTTAAGATCCTCCATTTACAGGTCTATATGATGTAGTTATAAAGCTTACATTTCGCCCGGATAGAGCAAATAAAGAAGGGTGAGTGGTGGAAAAATTATTAGTAACAAACACAAAGGTCGCATAATAGCCATCACCCCATCCCGCAGCATCAAAGTATTAGGTTCAAATCCTAGCCACATAGGCGAGTGCGGTGATCTTATTTTTACCCAAAAGAACCACCGAGAGAAAAAATAGGGGCAAGGGTGGGAAGATCATCATCTGCAGAGACAGAGGCAGCTGCTTGAGTGAAAGCAATAGTAAAAAATATTGTTGATAACCCTTGAGAATAAGGAATAACAAAGGAGTCTGTCTCATTCATTAGGTGTGTTTAAGGGTTTAAGGGTTTAGACTATGTGTCCTACAGTCATTGGATTCCATTGTCACAATAGTCTTATCATATGCATTTTACAATTTGGAAACATGCCTTTTATTTTATCTAATAATTCTATACTTGTAAGTCAACATCATCCATTCTATATATCACTACAGATTGATGTTATTTCATCCCTTTCATTTTTGTAGATATTACACTTGGAGGAATCTATGTGCCAGCTGAAAGTTATCCATGTTGTTGAAACAAAATGAAAGGTAATCTTGTTTATCATTAGTTGTTTCCACTCTTCAGATGCAAAGAACAAAGCACATAACTATCCATCTAGGGTTACATACAAAGTTTGTTTATCTTGACTTACAATAGACTCATGTGTTTGTTATCTTGCTATACAATAGAATAGTGTGGTTGTTAGTTTAAGGATTTCAACGATTTCCTATTCTTATTGCAAAAGCATCTAGATAAAAATTATAGTGTATACCGATATATACTATCAAGATATTATATCTGAAGAGATGAAAGTCCCTTTTTGCTTCATAGTGAGTTAGTACATCATTCTTTATGTTTGGAAGGTACACGCTTTCCATAGTGATATGAAGTATTATCTAGGATATGTCATGAGTTGTTTATTATATATGGAACCTTTTTCATGTCTCTAATAACTTCACTAAAGAATTGTTATACATCTTGATTCAATCTTAATGTACTTTGGCTATACTATTTTGAAGCCTCATGCAACTTCACCATAACTAGTTCAAACCTTATGCAACTTCACCATAACTAGTTCAAACCTTATGCAACTTCACCATAACTATTTCAAACCTTATGCAGCTTCACCATAACTATTTCAAACCTTATGTAGCTTCACCATAACTAGTTCAAACCTTATGCAACTTCACCATGGAATCATCATGCCTTTAAAAAAAACCCTTAACCAAAAAATTTGCAAGAGAAAGAACACCTTTTACATTTCCAAAATACTCCTTCAAATTTGCAAATAACTCTACCCAAAATCAATGCTTCAAGTAGTTCGATAATTCTGTTCCAGAAATCAGTTTTCAATAGTTCTTAAGTAGTGCCAACCCAGTTATAAAACAAGCTTGAATTCTACCCTTAATAAGGTCCCCAACTTCCTTGAAAAGTGTGCTAATATTTCTCTCGACCTTAGTGCCAAGATTAGGAATTATTGCATGAAGCTATGCATCAATCCTTTTAAATCTGCAATATCAACAAGCTGGATATCTCTTCTCTAAAATGATCACGCAATAAATCTAATTCCGTCGTTGAAATGCATGCCTCAAGGTTGTCCTTTAAAAACTCCACAAGGGTGTTTTCAAGGCTCTCCACATTTGTCCATTAATCTTAGAAAACAAGTTGATATGCATTTGTACATTAGGTGAAGAAATGTCACCCCATAATCACTCAATGTACTTAGCCTGATCTCAGGTTGCTTTGAATCGATAACATTGCTTGTCATTGAAACTAGTTTGTTGGAAACTTGGGAAGCGATTACTAGCATTATCAGCTTCTCCACTTTAATGAATGCTTTTTGAGAGTTCAAAATATGTAGACATGCAGTTCCTTTTTCAGTTTGCTTCTATTTTCTTAGTTTATTTTTATATTATTTTTAAGGCACAAAAATAAGGGTAGAAGTCCATACAAGTAACGTAAAAGGAAACCCCGCATGGAGAAAAACTATCCATAGTATAGTTCATAGTATTTTTTAATCTACTTCTATGAAAAAAATAATTTTTTTTGAAGCAAATGAAAACAAAACATATGTATCTTTGATTTGTGGATGATGTGTTGTGTAGTGAGTTGGAGCTTTGTTATTTAGATGGAGTAAAATATTTGGTTTGGATAGAGTTTCTATGTTTTTTCATCTCTTCTTTTGATCACCTTTTGATCTTCTATAGGTTCGTTGAAGCCGACTCTTCAGTTTTGGGAGGGCTATTTGAATAAGCCATTGACAAAACATTTTGTTTCAAGGTGTTTCATCCCGATAGTAATATTTCTTCGTACTTCTTAGAGATTTGAATTGAAAGTGAGTGCCTTGATTTATATCTCTTTGTTTTATAAATGAACTAATATGCATGTGTAAATTTGAATTTTTTTTTTCATTTATTTATGGATGCACTCACCTCATTTAGTAACCATATTATATCCAAAATTTTGAAAAAATTGTTATAATTTTATTCATTTCTTAACATGTTCTTAACCAACTAAAATGTACACATGGATTGAAATGCAGATGGATCCAAGTGATGTTGTGGACTTCAGATTTTTTATTGGTGAAGAGAATTGTGCCCTTGGCACAGTCCAGTGTCGAAAAGGTTGTACATATGTTGATATTCGTGGTGAAATTGTGGACGATGAAATCATTGATAATCATTTTTAATTTTAATGGCCCAATTGGAATTCCTTTAAATACAAAGAAAGAGAAGAAAAGGAAGCCTACAACAACAAATGTAGGCATTAAGAGGAAAGTAGGCATGTTGGTTGTTGAAACATTGCAATCACGGGTAATGGAAGGAATGCCAGTCTCTAAAAACATTGAAGGGAATGTAGAGGAACATATACATAAACAACCAAGAGTTGATCATTTGTACGATTCAGTGGAACAAGTTGTAGCGGTTGATCCTAATGTATTGGCATCTTGGGAAAATATAGTGAATAGTTTAATGGAAGAGTTTGTCAAGGAGAATCTAACACTCAAGGTATATTTAGAAAATTGAAAAACTAATATAAATAACCATTGTGAAATTTGTGGCATTGATTACGGAACAGGGGAAGTATCCTTGGTAGTGCGAACAGTTCGTAACTTTGAAAACAATCATATGAATACAGGGTCCCATCAACGCCACATTTCAATGTTGGAAATTAATGAAATTCCTTCATGTAACAGAAAAAAACAGACAACAATGGATGGCGATAACCTTGAGATTGATTAAGCAATCAAACTTCTACACGATTTCAACCAAACACAAGAGCCTAATTTGTTTAAGGTGGTGGAAGCAACACTTGGAAACCATGGGGACAAGAAAAAAGTAAGAGTGGAATGTACACGATGCAATAGATGGTTCTCTTTGGTGTCGACAAGTGGTAATATTGTAAGTTCTCTAAATGAACACATGAAATCAAAGAAGCACAATACTACTACATATGAGGATTCACATGATACAATTGTGTTGAGGAGTGGAACCATTGGGATACCGAAGAATCCTACCAATGATAAGTCCCAACAAAGTTTGACTAAGTTCTTGATCCCATCACTACCACCACCATTACATGGGGTTTATAAAAGTTCACATGCTTCTAGTTCATGTGTGTTAATTACCCAAGTTATAATTTAATGTGAATTTGAATTTGCACATTACTTTATTTGTTATTACTTGTTAGTAGCAATTAGTAGATCATTTTCAAATGTGTTTTTTCATATTATTCTAGGACAATTTCCTCCCCCGATATTGCTATGTTGGGGGTATTGGGATCCCTATATTGATAGAAGAGGGGAGAGATTGGACACAAAGGTTCTAATAGATGACCAACGTGGTGGAAAATTGTGGGCCATAGAGAAACCTACCTAGAGAACACTATGTTATTATGGTACTGAATGTTGTATTGACGGTACATACAAACATGTTCATTGCAAGAGGATTTCTGAAACAGGAATCCCTTTTGATTAATTGACATGCAAGTTTTGTAATTTGATACCTAATTGTGATGAATTTCGGATGCATTTATATCACGAATCAAGGATAAACATCAAAAGATATGGGAGAGATATAGGGAAATGGAGAATGTTGGACCATTTGACTCAAGTTGAACTCAAAATTGTTGCAATAGATGCAAATGATACACATAGCTTAACAATATGATCTCTTTGGTGGTAGAGGAAAAATGTTGCTGCACTGTTCTTGCAACTGCAACCTTTTTCCCAAAATTTTAAATTTTAGGGCCCTCCTGTTTGATTTACTTCTATTAGATCTAGCCTAGGGTTGTTCGGTTTCACTGAATTTGCCCTGGAAGTTCATATTTATGCTTAAATATTGATCCTTTTTATTTTTGTATTGGAAGATTAGTTGTCTATCCTTTCGATATCGGAAGAACAGTCAATTGTCTTTCCGACATTGTGGAGGTTGAACGGTTTACACTGCTGGCAACACTTCTTACGCCCCAGCTGATACGTTGAAAAACCACGGATTCTTTTGTTTTATTTTCAAGCTTAACGTTTTGATTTGCCGACGAATTTTTATCGCTATCAGAATGAGATACAACAATAAATTGGAAGTATTAGTCTTTTACGCTGCCGATGTTGCGGGAGTCAATCGATAAACGTTTCGAAGTTAGTTTTTTTCTCGCCGATGCCTAATTAGAGGTTAGGTGTTTCAATCTCCGATACAGGCGATGATAGTGCTCTACACTGCCGACACTGTGGAATATGTTCGGTCTTGAGGTTCCGTACTTAGCGCTTAGAGTTTCTGATGACCAATGTTTTGAAAGTCTCCTGGGCCCATAGTGGTTTTTGCGCCCGCCATTGCGGCTACCATCCAGACTTCTCTGTCGATTGACTTAGTGCTTAGTGGTGCTGACGCTGAAAAATTTAAAGTTATCGTGGGTCCGTAGTTGGTTTAGCGTTTGCCGTTGTGGTTGTCACCCGAACTATATTTCCAATGGTTAGAGGTGTTGATCGCCGATGAGTTTAACTGCCGATAGGGTTTTCCCATCGACTTTTTTTGCCGAAGGTTCTATATATATGAGGGAAGTGTTATTTTATTATTTATCTATATTGTAACTTTCCATTTGCTCCAGTCTTTGTCGTTTTCACTATTTCACGTGCCCAACTGTCCAAACCCGATTCGATAGCATTGCTACCGTGGAGATTTTTCCAGTTCGTCGATTACACTACTATTTTCCAGGTAGGTGAACCACGGCCTTGTTGTTTTGATTTTTTTATTTGATCGATTTGGAATCGTGGGATTTTCCCTGGTTAGGTTTTCCCGGTTAAGTGGTCCATAAGTTGGGTTTGTTCACATAAAGAGTGTTTGACTTTGCGGTATGCATAATATTTATGTGAGGGAGAGGAGTTAGTGGTTTACAGTTTTATTTAGATGGAGGATTTTGAGGCTTCATGATTGTTGAACCGTTATGGATGCTTACACGCCGGTGCAAAATATTAGGGCACGGTCCAGACAAGTGTTATGCTGTCTGCACCACCCATTCTTTGGTTGTCCATGGCCATCCGGGGGGGTTTTAAAATTCTTATGCGCATTTACCTTATTTCATTCTTTGTTTGTCCATTCTGAAATTTGTTGTTGAAGGCTAGTAGTAGGGATAGTGTGATTCATACTTTTGTGTGATATCGGTTAGTTCGAATGTGGCCCAGGTTTAGATAGAGAATATTTGTTTTTCTCTCGAGGTTGTGAGTTTTACAGACATTGGACTTGGGTGGTTTTAAGACACAACTTGCGGAATTTTTTCTTTTGCCTTGTCAATATTTTCATGCATTGAATACTGTGTGTAGTTTATTTTTCAGATTGCACATGGAAGAGGTAAACAAATTGTTGTAGTTTTTGTTTATTGGTAAAACACTTGCTAAAATTTCAATGGGTCTAAGAAAATTCTATGATTTTGACAGGGTGATTATTGTAAAGAAAATATGTCGAAAAGATAGAAGAAAAAGGCTCATGTGGTTGAAGGAGAACCCGGGGTTAAGATCATCACCAAGGTTGAGTATATATATGAAGATACCAAAGCTTCCACCAGGGTTGAATCGGACTACAAATGGGGAGAGATATACAGGATGATTGCAAATCATAACGTACTTGATGCAGGTTTCGAGGAGCTGACTATTTATGCAAATATTGAGAAATCAGCTCTCATGAAAGTAGCAAGAAGACCTGAGTTGTTCCCTTGTTCAGAGATGATAGGATGGATTTTGCCTAGGGAAGATGTAACTACAATGATTCTTGAAAATAATGCTAAGCAGGGATACACTGCATATAGCCCTGCATATGTCTCTCTGGCATATCATCTGCCTCTCGCCTAGATTTACTTGATAGAAAGCTGGTTGAAAGAGATAGCTATAGATCTGGTAGAAACAGTTAAAAGAATGATGATACCGGGAAAAAAATTCCAAACTAGACCTTTCGAAGAGTATGATACCTCTACTATCCGTACTCCCTATAGATTCATTGCATTGATGCTAAATAGGATTTTTGGTAGAGCTCACAGGAAGAGCTTCAAGATAGGATGGATACTAATCATCTTCTATGTGGCTACACAAGGAACCATTTTTAATTGGTCAAACATAGTGTCAAATAGCCTCTTAGCATGCATATCCGCAGCTTTGGGAGGGGTATCACAAAAGAAATCAGAGTTATATATGAGCTCTATACTCATTGACTGGATATTGTGTACTCAACCTTTTCTAGATTTGAGATGTAACAGGGAGAGAGACATGACCCTAGTGTACATAGCATACCAATTATTATGGGCCCATAAATATTGTAGCTATTACAAGGAAATCTGTGAACACTTCATCATGCCTTTGTATACCATAATTTTCTTGACTGAATGCAACTGCATGTCTGAAGAAGCATTCAAGGTCATCGAGGAGTTCGAAGATTATTATTTGATCGAGGAAGGGTTGTATATAAGAATGTATGGTGGTTCTAGAGCCCCTTCCCTACTCCCTAAGTATGTAAATGACTATGTACAACACAAAGAGGCAGTTAGGCAGGTCTATATTGACGATGTAGGAAATTTTTTGTTCGAACATAAAAAGGCAGCATATCACGCTATACCTTTCTGGCTTGGAAGTGATAAGTTTTCAAAGGTAAAACATGCTGCAGAATTTGTTCAGGAGCTGAAGCATTTCCATTTTGGTGAAATGAATTTTCACATGAATGACTCCTGAAATAAAGTAGCAGATTACTGTAAGGAAGCAAACATTCATTTTGAATATACCAACTTTTGGTACAAGGACAAGGAAACATTCAGAAGTTTAAAGAACATAACTGCCCTAAAAAAGAGGTTCAAGCAAAAAATAACCACTATGGGTGGAAAGGGAAAAACTTCGGAGAAGACTAAGACATTGGAAGAAGAAGAGGCCAAAAAGAGAGAAGAAGATGCTAGAAGGCTAGCACAGGAAGCTGAAAGCTGGCTGAAGAATGAAGAAGAAGAAGGAAGGCGAGCCGCGGAGGAAGCAACAAGGAAAGAAGAGGAGGAGAGAAAGAGAAACAAAGAAGTGGAAATCAAGAAAAGGTAGGAAGAAAGTGAAATTTTGAGATTAACAAGATCTCAAAAGGACCAACAAACTACTAAGGAGGTAGATACACAGGGAGGACAACATCACACAGATCAAGGACACAGGCAATCTAATCCTAATCCCCCAGAGCCTGCTGCATTTTCTAGCAGTACATTGGGACAAGCTTCATTTTCTGGAATAAATTTGATCCCTTTAATGCCTATAGAAGGGGAGGAGGTTCCTGACTTCAGTACTATTTTCTATGATAAGGAGAAGAAAAGGATTGTAAAAAGAATGGAGAAAAAGTTTGAAACTGGAGGGCAGTCGGGAAAGATGATAACAGATAAGACCATGGTGCATGGAACAGATACAGATCCAATATTGATAGCAAGAGTTGGGGTGGCATCAACCTAGGCAACTGAAGACAACGTATATAGGCTTATGACGGACCTAGAGCAGTGAAAAAAAAATACAGCACAATTGAAATAAACCTTGAAAAGGGAAATGGATGAAGGCCAAAAGCTGAAAAGGAAATATGAAGGAATGATGAATGAAGTTAAGACTTCAAGAACATAATTCCAGACTCTGCAAGCAAATAAGGAGGCTTTAGAGATTTCTGTAGAAAAAACAGAAAATAATTCTCAGGATAGCTTAGTTGAATTACAAAGGCTACATCTAGAGCATAAAATGTTGAAAACTGATAAAGATGATCTTCAGGTATCCTATGAAAATATAAGTGCTGAGAAGGATCGGTTGCAAAGCAAGGTTGCCGAGTTAGAAATAGAAAAGGATACCACAAAGGAAAGAGAGAAGCAATATCAAATACAGGTGATAGCATTAGAAGAATAAAATACTTCATTGACAACATCACTGAAGGATGCTGTGGAACAGAAGACAGACTTCCAGCCTTTGAAGGAACATGTTCTATTTCAAAGAAGGAATATCCACCAGTTACAAATATGCATTGAGGAAGAAAGGTGTAAAATTTTACAAATAGACACCATATTAGAAGAAATTTTTGACACTACCTCATATTTTTTGGATAGATCTCAAGATATTTTGGAGATTCTGATGGGAAGAATGGTATGTATAGAAACAAATAGCTCAGGAATCTAGGGGTACTGACAATGAAATCCTATGGATTAGGATCTATAATATTTTGAAGTCAGAAGAGTTTAGGTCCAAAGCCAAAGAAATATTTAAGCATCAACAGGAAATAGTGAAGTGTTGGTTTGATAAACATAAAGCTGGGAACAAGGAATTCAAAGTAGGAGATCTGGTTCTTAAGTGGGATCACCCGCATGATAAAAAGGGAAAGCACACTAAGTTTTAGCAGTTATGGGTAGTCCCTTTTCAAATTGTAGCAAAGCTTGGCCCTTCAACTTACAAGTTGCAAGACCTACAGGGGTGGGAAGAGAACTTACTAGTAAATGGTTTAGTTCTCATACCTTATTTTTCTTGATCTTTTATTTTGTTGTTTTGTACATAAATAAACTATTGGTTTGTTTTATTTTTAAGGATTTTTGGTTTTTGTTAGGTTTTGATTGATGGCAATGTTTAATAAATAAGCACAACCTTTGGTTGCATGGAGTTCATCAGAATTCTGGATTAACTAAAATCTTGATTACAAGACTGTGTACTTTTAATTCATTTCAAAACTTATTCAAGTTTAGCAATTTTCCTGAATGGCTATGAACACATTGAAGTCCTACTTAATCCTTGTGAAATAACTCATGATCAAAAGGTCCAGAATACTATTTCGAGGCTCCATTCATCTCACACTAAAAATGTCTTAGGGAGTGATAGAAAAAGACCCATGGAAAGGAAGCAAGGTAAACGGTATATTACATTTAAATGATTCCATGCCAGGAATTGAAAGCCAAAAAGTAGATAAGAGTCAAAATCTCCTCGAAAAAGAAATATGTATCAAAGCAAAGTACTGAACCCTATTAGTACGTATAAGATTGCCAAATATCTTCTCCATCCGTGAGCTGAGAAATAAATATATCTCTCACATAAAATGACACTATGGATAGAGGAACCTGAATTAAAAATTTCAGAAAGAAGGCATGTAGGAGGACTCAAAAGAGGACAAAAGTACGAAAGCACCAAAAGTGCAAAATGGCATGGGAATGAGGAACAAACGAATATATCTGTTTACCATATGTTACAATCCTGTGGTGTCTAAGCTGGAAACTATTCAAAGACATAGGTAAAAATAAAACTCATATTCCTGGCATCAAAAGAGTTATCTAGACTTTGAAATCTTGGTTCCCATGTTCCCTAAATTGGATTATCATTGATGATTAAAGTGCATACATTTTCCATTTGGGAGATCCAGAGATATTGAAGAATTCAACATGTTGGTATTGTCAAAATAGTCTTTTGATCAAAGAAGAAATTGTGCAGATATCTGTGTCCACCAGGTAGTCGCCAATTGTTGCAGCTGCAACCTTTTTCCCAAAATTTTAAATTTTAGGGCCCTCCTGTTTGATTTACTTCTATTAGATCTAGCCTAGGGTTGTTTGGTTTCACTAAATCTGCCCTGGAAGTTCATATTTATGCTTAAATCTTGATCCTTTTTATTTTTGTATCAAAAGATTAGTTGGCTATCCTTCCGATATCAGAAGCATAGTCAACTATCTTTCTGACGTTGCGGAGGTTAAATGGTTTACCTTATCGGCAACACTTCTTACGCCCCAGCCGATACGTTGAAAAACTTCGGATTCTTTTGCTTTATTTTCAAGCTTAATGTTTTGATTTGTCGACGAATTTTTATCGCTATTGGAATGAGATACAATAGTGAACCGAAAGTATTAGTCTTTTATGCTTCCGACGTTGTAGGAGTCAGTTGATAAACGTTTCGAAGTTAGTTTTTCTCTCGTCGATGCCTTAGAGGTTAGGTGTTCTGATCTCTGATACATGCGATGATAGTGCTCTACGCTACTGACACTGCAGAAGATGTTCGGTCTTGA
The DNA here is from genome assembly GCA_001517045.1 of Pseudotsuga menziesii. Lineage (NCBI taxonomy): Eukaryota > Viridiplantae > Streptophyta > Pinopsida > Pinales > Pinaceae > Pseudotsuga > Pseudotsuga menziesii. Next base: position 369,651 of record LPNX010990445.1, on the reverse strand, counting down.
GGTTCCGCACTCAGCACTTAGAGTTTTTGATGACCGATGTTTTGAAAGTCTCCTGGGCCAATAGTGGTTTTTGCGCCCACTGTTGCGGCTACCATCTAGACTTCTCTCCCGATTGACTTAGTGATTAGTAGTGCCGATGTTGACAGATTTAAAGTTATCGCGGGTCCGTAGTTGGTTTAGCGTCTACCATTGTAGCTGTCACCCAAACTATCTTTCCGATGGTTAGAGGTGTTGATCGCCGATGAGTTTAACTACCCATAGGGTTTTCCCATCGAATTTTTTCGCCAAAGGTTCTATATATATGAGGGGAGCATTATTTTATTATTTATTCATATTGTAACTGGTCGTTTGCTCCAATCTTTGTCATTTGCACTATTTCACGTGCCTAGCTGTTCGAACCCAATTCGCTAATGTTTCTACCATGGAGATTTTGCCAGTCCATCGATTACACTGTTGTTTTCCAGGTAGGTGAATCACGGCCTTGTTGTTTTGTTTTTTCTTATTTGATTGAGTTGGAACCGTGGGTTTTTCCGTGGTTAGGTTTTCCCAGTTAAGTGGTCCATAAGTTAGGTTTGTTCACATAAAGAGTGTTTGACTTTGCGGTATGCATGATATTTATGTGAGGGAGAGGAGTCAGTGGTTTACAGTTTTATTTAGCAGGAGGATTTTGAGGCTTCATGATTGTTGAGCCATTATGGATGCTTACGTGCTGGTGCAAAATATTAGGGCACGATGCAGACAAGCATTACACTGTCTACACCTCCCATTCTTTGGTTATCCATGGCCTTTAGGGGGGGTTTTAAACTTCTTATGTGCATTTACCTTATTTCATAGGACGGTGAAAGTTTTCCATGTTTTAGTCGGGTTAGGGTTTTTCCGACATGATGAGCGCTGTATAGGGTCTAATGTTCTAAAATTTTTTGTTGAAGGCTAGCAGTAGGGATAGCGTGATTCATACTTTTGTGTGATATAGGATTAGTTCGAATGTGGCCTAGGTTTGGATATAGAATTTTCATTTTTCTCTCAGGGTTGTGAGTTTTACAGACATTGGACTTGGGCGGTTTTAAGACACAACTTGCAGAATTTTTTCATTTTCCTTGTCAATATTTTCATGCATTGAATACTGTGTGTAGTTTATTTTTCAGAATGCACATTGAAGAGGTAAACAAATTGATGTAGTTTTTGTTTATTGGTAAAACACTTGCTAAAAACTCAATGGGTCTAAGAATATTCTGTGATTGTTACAGGGTGATTATTGAAAAGAAAATATGTCGAAAAGACAGAAGAAAAAGGCATCTGTGGTTGAATGAGAACCTAAGGTTGAGATCATCACGAAGGTTGAGTATATATATGAAGATACCAAAGATTCCACTGGGGTCGAACTAGACTACAAATGGGGAGAGATATATAGGATGATTGCAAATTAGAACGTACTTGATGCAAGCTTCGAGGAGCTAACTATTTATGCAAACATTGAGAAATCAGCTCTCATGAAAGTAGCCATAAGACCTGATTTGTTCCCTTGTTCATAGGTGATAGGCTAGATTCTTCCTAGGGCATATGTAACTACAATGATTCTTGAAAATACTGCTAAGGAGGGCTATGCTGCATATAGCCCTGCATATGTCTCTATGGCATTTCATTTGTCTCCCACCCAGATTTACTTGATCGAAATCTGGTTGAAAGAGACAACTATGGATCTGGTGGAAACAATTAAAAGAATGATGACACCGAGAAAAAACTTCCGGACTAGACCTTCCAAAGAGTACGATAACTTTACTCTCCGTACTCCCTATAGATTCATTGCATTGATGCTAAATAGGATTTTTGGTAGAGCTCACGGGAAGAGCTTCAATATAGGATGGATACCAATCATCTTCTATGTGGCTACTCAAGGAACCATTTTTAATTGGTCAAACATAGTGTCAAATATCCTCTCAGCATGCATATCCACAGCTTTGGGAGGGGTATCACAAAAGAAATCAGAGTTCTATATGAGCTCTATACTGATTGACTGTATACTGTGTACTTATCCTTTTCCATATTTGAGATGTAACTGGGAAAGAGACATGACCCTAGTGTACACAGCATACCGATTATTATGGGCCCACAAATATTGTAGTTGTTACAGGGAAATGTGCAAACACTTCATCATGCCTTTGTACACCATAATATTTTTGACTGAATGCAACTGCATGTCTGAAGAAGCATTCAAGGTCATCGAGGAGTTCGAATATTATTATTTGAATGAGGAAGGGTTGTATATAAGAATGCATGGTGGTTCTAGATCGCCTTCCCTACTCCGTAAGTATGTAAATGACTATGTATGACACAAGAGGTAGTTAGGCAGGTCTATATTGATGGTGCAGGAAAGTTTTTGTTCGAACATAAAAAGGTAGCATATCCCACAATACCTTTCTGGCTTGGAAGTTAAAAGTTTTCAAAGGTAAAACAGGCTGCATAATTTGTTCAAGAGCTGGAGCATTTCCGTTTTGGTGAAATGAATTTTCACAGGAATGACTCCCGAAATAAAGTAGCAGATTACTGTAAGGAAGCAAGCATTCATTTTGAATATACTAACTTTTGGGAAAAGGAAGAGGAAACATTCAGAAGTGCAAAGAACATAACCGCCCTAAAAAAGAGGTTCAAGCAAAAAAATAACCACTATGGGTGGAAAGGGAAAAACTTTGGAGAAGACTAAGACATTGGAAGAATAAGAGACCAAAAAGAGAGAAGAAGATGCTAGAAGGCTAGCACAGGAAGCTGAGAGCTAGCCGAAGAATGAAGAAGAAGAAAAAAGGAGAGCTGTAGAGGAAGCAACAAGGAAACAGGAGGAGGAGAGAAAGAGAAACGAAGAAGTGGAAATCAAGAAAAGGAAAGAAGAAAGTGAAATTTTGAGATTAACAGGATCTCAAAAGGACCAACAGACTACTGAGGAGGTAGATACACAGGGAGGAAAAGATCACATAGATCAAGGACACAGACAATCTAATCCTGATCCCCTAGAGCGTGCTACATTTTCTGGCAGTACATTGGGACAAGCTTCATTTTCTGGTAGTACATTGGGACAAGCTTTATTTTCTGGAATAAATTTGATCCCTTTCATGCCTATAGAAGGGGAGGAGGTTCTTGACTTCATTACTATTTTCTATGATAAGGAGAAGAAAAGGATTGCAAAAAGAGCAGAGAAAAAGGTTGAAACTGGAGGGTAGTCGGGAAAGATGATAACAGATAAGACCATGGTTCATGGAACAGATACAGATCCAAGATTGATAGCAAGAGCTGGGGTGGAAATAACCCAGGCAACTGAATACAATGTAGATACGCTTATGACAGACCTAGAGCAGTCAAGAAAAAATACAACACAATTGAAAGAAACCTTGAAAAGGGAAAGGGATGAAGGCGAGAAGTTGAAAAGGAAATATGAAGACATGATGAATGAAGTTAAGACTTCAAGAACAAAATTTCAGACTCTACAAGCAAATAAGGAGGATTTAGAGATTTCTGTAGAAAAAATGGAAAAGAATGCTCAGGATAGCTTAGCTTAATTACAAAGGTTATAGATAGAGCATCAGATATTGAAAACTGAGAAAGATGATCTTCAGGTATCCTATGAAAATCTAAGTGCAGAGAAGGACTGGTTGCAAAGCAAGGTTACTGAGTTAGAAACAGAAAATACTACTACAGAAGAAAGAGAGAGGCAATATCAAATACAGGTGGCAGCATTAGAAGAACAAAATACTTCATTGACAGCATCACTGAAAGATGTCGTGGAATAGAAGATAGACTTCCATCCTTTGAAGGAACATGTTGTAACTCAAGGAAGGAAGATCCACCAATTACAAATATGCATTGAGGAATAAAGGAGTAAAATTTTACAAATAGACACCAGATTAGAAGAAATTTTGGACACTACCTCATATTTTTTGGACAGATCTCAAGATATTTTGGAGATTCTGATGGGAAGAATGGTATGGATAGAAACAAATAAGGAATCTCCTACGGAGTCACCAGTTAAGGATCAACAGAGTTTAAAACAAGAGTATGATTTATTGGAATTTGCAATTAATGTGGTAGAAGAATTCAAGAAAACTACGAAGAAAACAAAGGGAGCATGTGCCAAATACTACAGGAGAGTGCTTTCTACATATAATAGATGCCATATTTCTGCAGAGAAAAGATTGGATGCGATACTAGAACATGAGTTGTTTATAGAACATCTACAGAACACATATCAGGAAGATGAGCAAGAGATCCAACAAGTCAAGGATCTAGATGAACGGATTTTAAAGAATGCAGTGGCACATGCAGCAGTAAGTGTACACTTACTAGAAGATCAACTATGCCTGAGTCCAGCAAGGGTAGAAGGGGTAAAGAACCAGGTTGCTAAATATGAGATTAATATCCAATTTCTTGAGCCTTCTGGATTTGAAGGCATAGCAGCAAAGGCCCAGGCTTGGAAGAAGTTCATCAGCAACCAAGCTGGTCCCTCTTCATAAAGTGCTCTCAATTTTTAATTTAAAATGTAATATTTTGTATTAATTATGTGCACATGCTACAAGACAGTTTTTGTAAATGAAAGGTTGGGGAAGCTCAAAAGTCATTGAGGGGAAGCCCAAGGGTTTTTGTTTTTGTATAAATATAGGAGAGTTTAGATGTAGAAAGGACTTTTTTCACAGTCCATTTTTGAGAGTGTATTGTAAGAAGAACTATTTCCTTTTACAATAAAGAGTTACATGTTTCTACTAGAGAAAGTTTTGTGGAATGTTTCAAATGTTTTTCCATTGGACCAGTTGAATGTGAACTATTTCGTTTTCAACTTATTGCAATTAACTGTGAGATCGTTCTAACTCATTGAATTTCTTTTCATGTTATGAATGTACTCTGGTTTATTCTGTGAAATTTCCACTTTGAGTAATGAATGTTGCGATTAACAATAAGCTATCTTGTTGTTTAGATTTCTATTGATGTTCATGTGTTCTGAAACAATTAACAACTATCTGTGATATTTCCTAATACATGCACTGAAATACATTACTCAACATTAATGATAGTTTTTCTCATCACATTGTGACCCTCCTCGTTATCTCTATCGGTTGCATTTTAGTTAGGCACTTGCACATCATATTTTAAACACAAAAAACTAAAAATATACACGATGGACCGAGCCATAACTAGTAAAACATTTTAATTTGTTACTTGACCTACGGTAGCCAGAACGCAAACTGGACACATTCCCCATACCAAACAGTAACGTGCTAATTGGGAATGTTTATTGGGGAGAATCCCTAACTGTTGTTACCTGCGATTTTCCAGGCCTCAACAACTATATATTAGAATTGGGTCTCTAAGGAAAAAGTTGTTCAAGATATATTTCATAGCCTAGCTCGTTCAAAGTCAGGGAGAAGGTATAGTGCATCCACTAAATCCATTTATGTGATGATTAAGTTATGGGGAGGTCCTAGATTACATAGCTTTATTAGCTTGAATCTGTATGGCCCTTCAATATCTACGACTTTAAGGCAAGTTAGAAAATCATTGACATATATCTTAAGGGATCAGGAGTACATTTTTTAGGAAATCGAAAAAGTTTATGCTTCCTATAAAGCCAAACATGGTATAGAGGGCCCAATTCCTGTATTCCTTGCTGGAGATGAAACTTTTGTGTAAAAATATGTCAGGTGGTAGCAAAAAATGATACATTGGTGGGTTTTTGTGGTAAGAAAGAATAACATAAGTTCCAATCACATTTTTTGGTGGAATTTGGTGAGGGTGTTGCAGGCTATGAGATTAGCACATATTCCTTCAAGAATTGTGTGATTGACCATTATGCACGTGGTATTATTGAAAACCCTTTATATGATAAGATTCCTCATTTGGTTGTGGTTGTTCATCCAACATGCAACATGTTTGATGCAAATTTTGTCCATCGACAATGGGAAAAAACTATAAGACCTATGGAAGAAACATACAAAACATTTTTTAGGGCCTATTATTGGTCATTCCTCGGATGGGGATAATAGGAGAAGAATGCTTACGTTCACTACTACATTTCGACCAGAAATCCGACGGCCGTCATGTCAGATTTTCGACACTTTCCTGTCGCATGTACGACACTTTGATTTTTTTTTAAGCGTCGGAAACTTGTCGTCAGTTAGCCGACACCTAAATAACCGTCGGTTAAGCGACACCTATGAAACCGTCGCTTAAATGTAAAGTGTCGCTTAAGCGACAGAATATTTTCGACGGTAGTAAATTTTTTTTAGAAAATAGCCTTCATAACCGTCGCTTAAGCGACGAATATCAACTAAAAGCGTCGCATAAGCGACATATGTATCCGTCGTTTAAGCGAAACCTATCAACTCAATGCATCGGATAAGTGACAGTTACAAGCGTCACTTAATCGACGGATATCAACTTAAAGTGTCGGATAAGCGACAGTTATAAGCGTTGCTTAACCGACGTCTGTGTGTGTTAAAAAAAAAAAAAATCAACGTCAACAAATTCTTTACCAGGTTCACTCCATCTATGATCAATGAGTTGCTCCTTTCATGGACGAAGGGATCGTAAGAGAATTTTTATATGAATTAAGTCCACATTGTTCAGGTTTGGTTCTTATTGAGAATCAAATCCACTACCCTAATTAGGTTGCAGGGCTCTTGTCCGCACATAGCCCACTTGTTGTGACAATAATCAATAGCGTCTCTAAACATTTGAGAATATCTCACCGAACAATTCTCATTGAATCTTCAACTCATTGAATTTACCACTCTTCGGTCAGAATTGAGGTTCTTTTCAGTACTATGTATAAGAATTAGCACAAGGTTAGCAACTGCGATAAATTATCCTATTTCATAACAACATTAAATCTGAATCCATCTAGTCCTGCCTGTGCATATTGGGTAACTTAGCTACAAAATTTAGAAGGGAAAGCTCTCGTAGTGTTATGTCAAGAATTCAACCATGTTAAATGAACGTCCAGATGCCTCATATGAAATCCTCTGGGAGATAATCTCAGTAATAAAAAATCATTTAATTTGCCCTCAGTAAGACCCAGCCAAGAAATTAAGACAATGTTAGGAGATAGAACAAGCGGTAACACTTCTGAGGTTGACAGTTCTGAAACTGATGTTTAATAACAATGTAATTTAGAACAACTAAATCCTCTGGACCAAGAAAAAGCAGCGCCTTCAATAGTGACAATGTACTAAAGGTACTGGAATGTATCACAAATAAAATCAAGTTGCATATGTAATTGAATGACGAGACAAAAATTTTTGTTGGCATATTGTTCTGAACTTCAACTTATTTTCAAAGTTTAAGATCAAATAAACAAACTTGGCTGAAAGGCATACGCAGAATGGGAATCCTTTAACAATAAGGGAATTCTCGATTGAAAGTATAGTAAATGGAATCAATACACAATTGATGAATGTCCCCGAGGAATGTAATAGAAACCATTATCAAAGGACCATAAACATATTATGTATTAAATTACCAATGGATTGCAAGGGCCGTAAGAGGGAAGAGGTGAAAATAGGAAAGAAGTTCCCAGATGTGAATCCTTGCATGCTCTGATAAAAAGTCAGACAAGAAAGTTCTTAAGATTTCAAAAAAAATGTACTAGTGTATACCTTTGTTCTTTTGAGCAGAGGGCAGCAATATCATCTATCCCTCAACTTGTGAGAATTCTGCACAATCACGAGGCACATTTTGCTAATTCTTATACATATATTTTACTAACCAAAGTTATCAAATGCTGCCTAGGTAGGTTGGAATCATTCTTAAATCACTTAATCTGGAAAACAATATCATAGCATTATTAAAGTTAAGTAATATCATGGCATAATTAGGAAGCAAGAATGAGACAGACATTTAAGACTTGCAATTTCATTCAAAATCTAAAGGCTTTATAGTTTACACTTGCACAAAACAGTGTAAACATCCTAATAGAAACCCTCTGTTTTCCATCAAATCAAAGCTTCAAAACTGGGAGATGAATGTTGGATTAAGGCTGTTCAAAACTATCATACTGTCCCCAACCAATAGCCATACATCTTAACAAAAGTTGGGTAATTTTCTTCACATTCATATACTTTGGATTGTGTGCAGGTCTAGTCACAAAGATGGAGCGATCTTCACTAGTGAAGGTCTGGGGCTTCAAATCCCCTTTTTTCATAAGGTTAAGCTTCACAGGGCTTCTCTGGACTTGTAAACGTTTGACCTTGATATTGTTGCACTTGACGCTGAACCTGGATTCTTAGTAATAAAAAATCATTTAATTTGCCCTCAGTAAGACCCAGCCAAGAAATTAAGACAATGTTAGGAGATAGAACAAGTGGTAACACTTCTGAGGTTGACAGTTCTGAAACTGATGTTTAATAACAGTGTAATTTAGAACAACTAAATCCTCTGGACCAAGAAAAAGCAGTGAAAAAACAAACTGCCACCCTAGGCAGTGAAAAACCACCCTAAATATGTTCCTTTTATGGCTGATATGAAAGGCTGGAAACAAGTCTGAAACAACCTCTGATGCTACCACATTTTCTTCAGGATCATTGTTTATTGTTTACCAAACTCAAATTTGCACTATTGTTAATGTTTAGATGCACAGGACGAAGGCCGAGTCTTATTGGCACTTAGTCTCGGCGAGTTGCATTTTGACTGTAGGGCTCATTCCTTTAAGAAATTACTGTGATACTACTTCACAAACTACCAGATTTTAAGTATGCCCCTACAGTTATCCAAGGAACAGCACCTCTCTTACAAACTCCAGTCTCTTCTCATCCAGAATCATCAAGAATGTGATAAAAACCACAAATGCATGCCCATGCAAAACTTGGGGTAACAGAAGGGAAAGCATAATTTTAATTTTTTTTCTAAACTATGTAAATATAAACCTAAATCGTTACATTGACTGCTTAAATAGCAAAAAATATTTTCATGAGAATTATATTTGACAGACATGGGTGATAACATCGAGAAAGATAGTTTATCAAACGCATAATCATATGGCAATCCTTGGCTACAGGCAGTAGCATTTGCAAAAATATACTAAAGAAAATCTTATAATACAAACCGTTGAGAAAAAATTCACCCAGACACACAATGAAGACTGTCATCAGATGGACAAATGCGACTTGATTTCCAGCTACATAGTACAAACCCAATTCATTTGATCTTCAGGCAGAGTCTGGCTCTCCACAGTCCAATTCACATGGCATGCTCACAAGCTTTATTAAACTCAGACACATTCATATTGAACATTAACAAGAAACTGACAGCTTCTGTTGTTACCTGGGAATGCTTTGCAAAAATACCCGAAGGTGACTGGATAACTTGGGGAAATGTGCCAATGTCACCTCACACAAATCCCTCTCGCTCCGGGTTAGTGATTTGCTAATCTCAAGGGGGAATCCATAGATGATTTAAGGCTTCATTGATGAACTTTTGGAGGTGTGTATGGCCCCAAATCTGCAATCGAACTGCTATTTTGTGCTGTAAAACTCAGAAACCTGCAACTAAATTGTTAGAGCAGCATGCCTGAATATTGAATTTATGATTATAGATGATAAATTAAGTTAAAATAAATTCATACAGTTGCTACTCTCTCCTTGTTTCTGCATTAAAAGTTGCAGAACAAGAACCTCAAGTTGCCTAAAATGCAAGGACTCATCTTTCCAAAATAAAAGTAAAAAATCGTGACAGTCCATGGAAGATTAAAAAATTTCAGTAATTGTGACAGTTTGTTGACGATTTCCACTAATCATAATGAAAGTCAAGGTTAAGAGATGATAATTAAGTAAGGAGACTTTTAAAAAAGATTGATATACGAAGTCAATTTTTTTGTTACCTTAAAGTATAGGAAGTATTGTAACCTAGAAGAAAACTGCAATTGAATGTCAGAAATAAAATAGCAACAATTTATAGTTGCACTCATGCTTTGTGTGCCAATTGAATCTCAAGTGGTGAATAAAATCCATTAAAAAAGGTGGGTAGCATACGATTAGATGGACTTATTCATTAGAGGATGAACTCGCACTTTCCTCAATTAGATGGGGAATATCCTCTATGGAACTAATTGGATGCTCATCATAACTAATAGCATCTACACATCTAGAATCCATTTCCTCACACTCTGAATTTTCTATACACTGCTGTGAATGTTCATCTGAGAACTACGACAAAGAATCCAAGGTAAATTCAGATGAGGAATTTGAGACATCTTAACAATACTCGGCCCTTATTATAACTGCAGTTAAATTGCTTGGTAAGAGAAATTCAAAAATTCTAGAAGAATATTATAACTTATAAATTAATGTAATATTCAAAAAAAATTATGAAAATACATCTAAAATTGTTGCATACAATCATATCAATAAGGGCAACATGCTTCAACAATTCCAAATACATAGCAAATAGTACAAGTAACCCAAAAGCAATCTAAATTCATTTTCAACTTCAATAATGACTGGCAATCCTTTAATAATGATTAGACTTATTTATAAGTCAAACACATTATAAATTTATAGAAGAACCTAATGCAATGGAGTAATTTCATCCAAGAACATCCAGATTCCAAAGCAATCCTGAGACCTTTCCAACTGCAATAATAGATAAACTAATAAAAATTGGCCTTACTGGGCTAGTAGCCATAATGTTTTCCACAACAAAAAAAACACTCCCAAAATAGCCATTCAAGTTGAAAAGACCATAAACTAATGACATGGTTTAGGGTTCAAAAGCATGATAGAGGTAGCTTGTTGGGTTTAAACTCTTAAATGGCAACATTCTCTCTTAAATACTCTTTATAATCCTCACAATACTTCTAGTATGAGAAGAGAAAGGGTAATTCCTCCACAAAAAATAATGCAAATATGCATCATCATGCTTGTGACTCCTCGAGCTAAGTATTTAATAAGAAATTGAATATTACACAACAACCCATGGCCCACTTACCCTTCTATATAAACTGATGGAAGACATGCACAAAATACAGTTGAAACAACACTCTCTAATATCCAAGAAGACACGAGTAAATTCTTTACAACCTTAGTTAATTCAAATTGGTTAGGATGAAGACTCTTACTAGAGCAAGTGTTAGGACTCGAGACATCCTAAGAGCCAACAGTTAAATAAAACAAGCCCAAACCTTGATGAAATTATTGTAAATCGTATTATCTAAGTGATGGGAAACTTTATGGTCCATTAACTGATAGAGAGGGGACTTCATGGCTCAAAATGATGAAATGAAAACATGAATAAGGTGTTCATTATGGTATAGCCTATAGTATATCCGACATTTGATATGATAGAACAGATCATATTATCGGTTGCCTCCTAGTTATCTTTTTCCTATTAAGAAAATATTCCATGTGCCTTCCATCTAGAAGCAACAGAAACTCTAAGACCTGAAAACCAAACTTCTCAGAATGACTTATGATTTGACACCAAGGCTGCTCACCATAATGGGTATCTAAAAATATGGTCAAATGTAAAAAAAGACAAACCCTCATTAGAGGAATTTTGGGGTCTAAAATGGGCCTCCTAAGGAAAATAATAAAATAATAGTTAAAATAATAAAACAATATTGATTAATTTTGGAGGAAGAAAGAAAAAAACTACTTTTTGTGTTTGTATTTTTGACATATCTCCCTGTGTTTTTACTCAAATTTCGATCGGGAGAGCTCGTTGGATGCGGAATTTGATTCCGCATCCAACGAGTACCCACACTGCATACTTTTGATGGACCCCGCTACCCCAAAAACAAGAAATACCTGAAAAAACGTGATGATGACATACACAATGAGATATGTCGAAAATACGAACACAAAAGTAGTTTTTTTTAATGACAAATATGCCAATTCAACCATTATGGTTGACTTATTTTATTGAAATTCTATTGGTTCTTGAATTCCAACTCACAAAAACTTATTTTGGCACGTTTTCTTATAAGGCCCATTTTAGACCCCAAATTTCCTCTAATGAATTTGATTGTGCAATGGATAACGTTTCAGAACAATATGAGTGATGCTAATAAGACGTAATGTAGAAAAACTGGAATACAGAAATAGGAAATTGGCAATGTCTAAACCATGTGAAGAAAAGTACCTTACTCCCTGACATCTTTGTCTCAATCAGCATTTCTAGAGAACAACCAAAATGGATATGGGGTTTTAGTAACTTTTCAAAGATCAAGATCTTTTCTTGTTTGTTGTAGTCATTGGAACCTGCCACATAAATTGCAAGTTAGATGAACCTACATCCATGCGAAGTTGTAGTTAATTTGCAAAGGCTACGCTAGTTTTATTGTTGAGAAAGTGAAAGCTACATATTCAGGGTGCTTAAATATCCAAGAAGTTTGTGCTAAACTCTTACATCATCAAAATCCATGGAAATATGTGAATGTTCTCCCATGAACCACACCTGTGCATTGAGATGAGCCAAAAAGCAATATTAGCCATTAGAGCATTAAAATGAACTAAAAAGAACTAAAAAGAACCTCAATTCTCATTGAATCAGAGTTGCAATGATGACCTAGCCTGACATCAAGTTTTCTTATTTGTTTCTTATGTCAAAGCCTTATAAGTACAAAATGGTGCCTCGAATGGCAGATTTAAAACATGCCACAGTCTAAAATGATGGTTCCAAGTTTTTAAAACGTTTTGCAGATTATCATACTTGGATTATTATGTCACTCTGATCAACCATCAAACCACACAAAAGATGGAATGATGCTTAGAAGGTTCAAAACATTTTATGCCAAACAATAATTTTGAGGTTGA
>LPNX010990445.1:264472-354111 GCA_001517045.1 Pseudotsuga menziesii | reverse complement strand
TCAGTTCAATTCCTTGAGGGAGAGGATGCCACAGATTTCACAACTAATATAAATTGCTCAATTGCACCAAATGGGTTTTGCAGCATGAACTAAACCAAGATAAGCTAACATTATCATACAGATTGACGCTTACATTTTTTAAATTGAGGTTCACTGCAGAGCTTATTGGAGAAGAGATTGATCTTGATGTCCTTGTACATGGAGAGCCTAAGGTAAGTACTCCACAGTTGATATCTATGCAAGATCTTTCCATGTCGTGAAAGAAGTCTAATCAGTTGTCTATCACATGTTGCAGAGAAATGACATGGTGGAATACTTTGGAGAGCAGCTTCAGGGATTTGCATTCACAGTTAATGGCCCCAACCCTATCACTGTCTTTTGGTCAAAGCATTGCCAGAGCTTGACTGCTCGTCCCATGAAAGGAATGCTTACTGGACCTATCACAATTTTGAATTGGTCCTTTGTAAGAAATGATCAGTGCAGGTAATGACAATAATTTTTAATAATAGTGGCACATAAAATAAGAATCAGGAAACAAAAATTACCTTGCTTAGTTCATTCTCCGTCTCATTCTTTTGCGACTCCACTGGCTTACCCAGCGGGAAGTTGTCAGAATTGCTTCTACCCATGGCCAGTCCAGAATCATATAGAAACTCCAAACGTTCCTGTTTACTGGAATCGAAACTAAGGAAATCAAAACCATGAGAACCCTATGTGCCTAGCCAGAACTAAAAACAACAAGCCAGAAAGCAAAACACAGTTTGAAGATGAATGCTCTCCTGATATTAACCCTCTTGGACAACATTGCACAGTAGAACTGATGCCAGCCAAATCAAAGCGTAAACGATTAGGTCAGAACGACCATGAAAGTGAGCAGAAGAGACTGAGAAAATGGCAGATAACAGTAAGATTTATTGACTGGAAGGGCTGCATGAAAAAAAAGAGCCCACAAATCCTCAAGAGGAGTATCAGAGATGCTATTCCCATTCCAGATTGGCTTCGAGGTGTCGTTTGGCGATTCATTTCAGGAGGCCAGGAACTTCTCCTACCGAACCCTGGAATTTATGAACTTCTCCTATCTATTGAAACATCTGAATCAGAAAAGATTATCCTCAAAGACATCCATCGCACTTTGCCTTCACAGGAATTATTCCAAACTGTAGACGGGCCTGGGCAGAGGTCTCTGCACAATTTATTGAAGGCGTATTCTGTGTATGACAGAGATGTAGGGTATACAAGGAGATATATTTTGAAATACAATTTCAATTTAGTTCTAAAAGAAATTGGTTGAGAAGAGAATCATACGCGCCGTCACTTAAGCGACGCTTGCTAGGGTAGCCGTCGCTTAAGCAACGCTTATGAGCCTAGCCATCGCTTAAGCGACGCTTATGACCATAATTTTAAAAAAAAAATTAACTTTGTGATTTTTGGTAGGTTTAAAAGAAAAAATCCACTCGCCGTCGGAAGTAACTGTCGGATTTTTCATCGAAATGTAGTAGTGGTTGAAGGATTATTACTAACCGACAGGCATGAGATATCAAATTCCTTGGGAAGGGTGGAGGCTAACTAGGTTGTATGATGGCTTTAAAGTAATAGGACTTAATGACCAGGATTACATCCAAAATAAAGAGAGGATAGTGAATCCTTTGTTTAGTGGTCAATGAGATTTTATTGCTGGACAAGAGTTGATTAGTTTTAACCATGGGAGAATGGCTTATAACAATTTTAAAGTGGATGACCACAAGCTTAAGATTGAGGATATAGAGAGGGTTGATCGCCAAAACTGGGGTTCAGAACAACGTATTGCTTCAAGGCATGTCGAGAGGTGCTTGAAGGAAATGAGAAGCACAAGTGACAGGTTAGAGAGGACATTGGGTACAAATACCTATCTAGCAATCGTTGTTGACTATATTTATTAGGTTAAAATGAGCAACATTAACAATAATATGAGAGAAAATAAATATTGCAAGCAACATTCACATAAAGACACAATATACCCTGGAAGCCCCATGCGGGGAAAACCAGCACCAATGAAAATCTTCATTACATGGCCAAAGCCGGCCATCCGGGCCAAATGAGCTAGCCACCGCTCACCTCCAGGCCTGTATACAATGGAGCCTCCTCAAGCCTTATAAAGGCTTAATCACATGCAATACCATGGGACAATACCATGGGCTACAACAAAGCATGTGCCCAAACCATGTGCAAGACCTAAACCACCTTTGACTCAATCCCGAGTCAAGGTTAACCCTAACAACCCCCCCTTTAAACTTGACTTGGAGTAATTACCAACTCCCCTCAAATATTTATCGAGGAATCTTACATACACCCCCCTATCACCTAGGTCTATCTCTCGACTTTACTGGTGAGTTACCAGGGGTATGCATGCCTTACCAGGTCTTACAGCCATATGCCCATTTACATGCAAACTGCTCCATTACATTTTTTTTTTCATGTGCCTTCATGGTGACTACACCATCACCATCCATTGCTTCATCCTCTTGCTTTCCATGCTCGCTTCCTTGCTTGTATTTTTCCATGCTCCCTTTGTACCTACATCCAAACTCTGTCATTGATGTCCATATAAAGAAAAATCCATCTACCGGATTACATGGGTCATCGACCACTGTAACTGCCAGTTCTCTAGGAATTCTCTTCACATACATGGCTCATCAATCTTGGTCCCAAAACCGAGATGAAACCATCTCACATTTCTCCTACAATCGAAGACTCAACCTCTCCGATCCACATCAAGCTAGGCTACGAGTACACCTGCCACCCTCGTACCTACCTAGTGGTTCATTCCACACTTGATGCAACATCCCTTCTTTGCGCATAAGAGGGATACCTTGTGCTTTTAGCACCCAGATAAATCCAAACTTGCCTACGGCTAAGTTTCACATGGACCAAAAAAGTTACTGCTAGGGTGTCGGGTACCACCGAACATGCACCCCACAATTTGATTCAACATAGAAACACCAACGAGCATAACCAAGCCAAACCATGGCTCTGATACTAGTTATTAAGTTAAAATGAGCAACATTAAAAATAATATGCGAGAAAATAAATATTGCAAGCAACATTCACATAGAAACACAATATACCCTGGAAACCCCATGTGGGGAAAACCAGCACCAACGAAAATCTTCATTACATGGCCAAAGCCGGCCATCCAGGCCAAATGAGCTAGCCACTGCTCACCTCCAGGCCTGTATACAATGGAGCCTCCTCAAACCTTATAAAGGCTTAATCACATGTAATACCATGGGACAATACCATGGGATACAACAAACCATGTGCCCAAACCATGTGCAAGACCTAAACCACCTTTGACTCAATCCCGAGTCAAGGTTAACCCTAACAATATTGATATTTTTTTGTCTCCTAGTTTGACTCTTTGGGAAGGAGTGCGAAATTCTTCAAGAGTCCATCATTTATTCAAGTTATGTCTATGTTGGCTCAAAGAACAAGAAAATACTAGTGTCAACATTAATTTGATTAGTAGAGAGGCATATCAATATGTGAAAATTTCTCGCCACTTTGTGGTTTTGTTGATGAAATTATTTCGTGATCAATACTCTAACTTGCCATGTGCATTGCACCTTACTGGGTCAGATGTATGTGATAAAATTATTTAGCAAAGTCGGTGGCATGGTTGGAGTAGAGATGGAATATAATTTCACTGGCTTACTTCATGCTATTGGAACCCTTAATAGAGTTACTGAAGAAGAATCAAATTGCCAAGGGCTTTGTTTCAATAAATTTCAGAAGAAAAAAATGAGTATCTGGAATAAATTGCATCAAATGATAGTACAGGAAGGTGATGTCTTGTCACAATATGATTCAATATCCACAGATAATAAAATTATAGAATCTCTCAATATAGGCTTGAAGGATGCACAAGGAATTTTACTAGGTCTTGGCATGCAACTAGAAACACACACATAAGATTCTTGGTGGTTTAAACCATGGATAGAGGATCAAAATTATCCAGCATTCGAAGTTGTAGATGAAGTAGTTGATAATTCTTCACTCGGTAATTCCACATCCATATTCCAATATTCCTCTTTTATGGTACTCAATGATAGTGGATTGCAAATGATGGAAAGTGAGTGGAGGCATGAGTTGGATGGAATTTTATATTTCGTTGATGAAAATGTAAACATAACTACCAAACCAGTGGTGAAACGCTATGGCAAGGACATGTACAAATATTGTTTGGTTAGTTAATTGAATGGAAATTTGACATTATCGAAAGATAGGTTGACTAAAGTGAGGAATGGAGTACACTTCAAGAAAGATTAGAGGGCCCCAAAAAATGGTGTTGCAATTGGTTTTGGAATTGGATCAAATTGTGTGGTGTTTTTTGAGAGCGAGGCTATAGCTGTAGCTGAACATACTAGAAGAAAAGGTGTATCTCAAAGTACAAAGCATGGTGTTTATTGTGGGACTTATATTGGATAGGCCTGAAGGGGTTGAGATTCAATGTTGTTGGTACAATAGAATAAAGGGGAAACGCATGTACAATTATGATTCAACAGATCATCTATTCATACAACTTGAATTTGTTATATCAATGACAAACCCATCATTCAATATCAAGAATGACACATACAAGTTGAAGAAAGCAGCCATAGAATTTATGAGGATTTCATTAAAATTTTAAATAGGGTGGAGTTTTCAAAACATTCTAATTTCTCTTATCTTTTCACTCCTATCTTATAGCTTATTTATAAAGTATTATTTTTTGTATTATCTTTGATTTATTTGTATCAATTTCACACTAATTTTATACTCGTTGGCTTCAAGTGCGGTGAATGGTTCAGATGGCGAATGGTTGGGACGACTCAATGTGAAGTTATCGGTCATCAAATATTTCTTTATTCTTTCTTGAAGAATGGTTGTTGAGGGTTCTTGAAATTTGTTGGCCATGCTCATATTAGAGTTTTTATCATTGTCTGTACATGATGCTTCATGCTTCATGTTGTTGATGTTCTTTATGTACCTCTTATTAAATGTATGATAATTAAAAATTGATTTGCTTCCCAATATATGTGTTGTAAATGTTTAAATTTTGTTTGAGTGGGATTCATATATATGTTATTCTAGTGGTAGAACTGTTGAAATAGGTTTCTTTTGAAAAATGCAAGCAATTAGAAAACTTGTGACCAGTTTAATCAGAGGATCAGTTAGTTTAGCTTTAGCTCAATGTCGTTTTACCCATTACGCCAATGAGGTTGGATGTATCTAATTTTCAATACACCCGAGTTTGAATATGAGGTAAAATATAGTAATCTAATGTAGATCCCGATTTCAGATCAAAATTGAAGCATACCCACTATGGCTATTACTACACCGCTGAAAACAGGGAATGAGATGACAGAGAAAGAGACCATGTAGACAAAGCAACTGAAGAGCTACAAATTAAAGAGCAGGAGGAACAAGATCGTGCAAATCTAGAGCAAATTCAATCTCATGATGATCTGACAGAATCATCTGTCCCCTCTAGTAGCACATCCATAAAAGATCCAACTCTGACATTAGGGATTGAAATAATCCCTTTCATCCCATCTAAAGAGTAGGAGGTAGTTGATTTAAATACTATTTTTTATGACAAAAATAAGAAAAGAATTATCATGAGAACTGAGAAGAAGGTGGGGACCAGGGAAAAGCAATGAGTCATGGTCACTGAGAAAAAAATTGTCCATGGGACTGACAAGGACCCAAGACTTCTGGAAAGGGAACGTGTAGCTTCGGCCCTTGCAAATGAATATAATGACTGATTTGGAGCAATACAAGAAGAAGGTTGTTCAAATGAAGGGAACTTTGAAAAAGGAAAGAGGTGAGCGGCAAAGCCTTAAGAGGAAGCATGAAGATATTCTCAGTGAGATTGAGAAGTCAAGAGAGGCATGCCAAATTTTACAATCCAACAAGGATGCTCTGGTATTATCGGTAAATATCATTGAAGGAGAGAAGAAAAACCTCGAGAAGCAGATTGTAGAAGTAGAACATAAAGGAGATGCATCGAGCAAGAGGGTAGAGGAGCTGCAAGCTCATAACCTTTTACTGAGAGAACAACTTCAAGTGGAAAAGGAGAAGCATCTTGATATCACCCATTTCTGGAATTAAGCCTTGATGCTACAAAAGGAGATAAATTAGGTTTTGTTGAGTATTGCAGGGAAGATGTATAGACTTAAACAAATTGAGTTTATATTGAAAGAACTAGCACTCAACTCATCAAAATTCTGGAAAAGACTATCAGAGGTGATTAAACTTGTAAAAAATCAATTTACATGGATAGGGACCCATCCAAATTTTCTAGAAAATATGCCTCAGAATCCTACAGGAAGTCTTAAGATGGAGGCGGCCATATTGAGTTTTGAGTGTAGAACAACAGTTAGACTAAACATAGCCATTGAAAAAACTATTGAAAAGTGTGTTGAATTCTACAAAGGCATAAATTTTGTGCATAATTAGTGTATGGTTCTAACAGGTGCCCCGGGCGAAGATTTCCCAATCAGGGAGGAACATTTGAAGAACCTGTAAGAGAAGCTACTAAAAGGAGAAGAAAGCATATCCAAGCTCGAAGTTGTTAGTGAGGAAGACATCAGAATCTGGATTATACAAGCTTTAGGCCAAAATCTCTTATAGAGGAATATTTGAGTCAGAATGTACCTAAAGTGAAAGAAATTGAGTCTCAGTTGTCAAAGAATGAGGTGGCAGTACGTGTGTTGGAACCTACAGAATATCGAGTCATCAATGAAGAAGCACAAGCATGGGGCATTTTATTAAGACATCAATTGGGCCCATTTAAATTTGTCTTATTCACAAGCTGAATATTATAAAAAAAATTATTTATTCTTTTCTAGTAATGCACTAAAAGACAAAATTTTGTAAAGGAAGAGTCGAGGAAGACCAAAAGGTGGGGGGAAACTCAAGAGTCATTTTGTAATTTGTATAAGTATAGGTAAAGTAGATGTAGAAAAGAGTTTTCACTAGCATAGTTGTTGAAGCTCATTGTAAGAAGAACTATTTCCTTTTATAATGAAGAAGATGGAATTTTGTTGCAGAGGGTGTTGCATAAGTCCCAAATCATGTTGTGTAAAGTTGAATGGAGAACTATTTCTTGTTTTGCAGTATATACAATCTGTGAGATCATTCCTAACCTTCTGAACTACTTCTGAGTTATGACTAATTTTGTATTATATGATAAGTCTTATGTAACAATGAATGATGAATGTTTTAATATCATGGAGCAATCTCTTTGTGAACTCTTTGTTGTATGTATGTATCCTAGATTTATTTGCTATTTGTAGAATACTCTATGCAAACCATACAGTAAATTATTCATTCTTATTTTATATCAATCTTGATCCTCAGGGATAGGTTAGAATAGATTAGTTGTTCTTTTATGTTACTTGCTTTTAATATTGGGCACTTGCATTCCATACCTAAAAGATAAAATATATAAACGGTGGATCGAGCCACAACTGGTAAAATAGTTTTAAAACTTAACCTTAACTCTACGGTAGCTGGAATGCAAACCGGACAGATTCCCCATATCAAACAATAAACGATCTATTTGTGAACGATTATTGGGGAGAACCCCTACTATCGGTACCTAGGATTTTTCCATGCATCAACAGTTTTTGGTGATAGAAGGAGGGCCGCCAGTGCATGGCTTGCCGAGGAAATCCATTTTCTCGAGAATATTCCATCGGTGATAGTTCTGAAATCAGACTACCCAAGGACCCCAATCCTGAAGGAAAAGTTGATCCTGATTTTCTTTATCCTGTTTCTCTCGAAGTAGTTAATGATTTGAGAAGAATCACAATGTCGTATGCAAAAAACCTTTGAGGATTTACGAACATCCCTGAGTTACCTAGAATACAATCTCATAAGAAATAACACCCTTTTATGGAATATTTAGTGTTAGTGAGATATTTTCAAGAGATGGTAGATTTAACCTTACAGGAAACTTTCTAACCTCTTGATCATTTGGGACCTGATTCCTCGTCTTGCTCACCTTTTCGAACCCCTGTTTAATCTCCACCTCATCCTCCACCTCGAATCATGGCTAGAAATGTAGCTAGAAATGCACCTGTAAATCCAAATGCTAATCAACCACCTCCACCACTAGCTTGGATGGCCAGAACCCCTCTTGACTTGATTTCTCCCTTGCACAATTTACATGCACATCCTGAGAAGTCATTACCCAAGTTTGACCCCACAAAAGGCATTGATGTAGATGATCATTTACAAATTTTTTGTTAGCCCTTGAAGTTTTATCAACAAGAGAACATGAAGATGTAGTATGTAGATTGTTTCCACATACCCTTAAAGGAAAAGTAGCGTCATGGTATTTTGGTATGCAAGCGAATTCCATCAGAAATCGGAATACGTTTGAAAGATTGTTTAAGAACAAGTTTGGAGGCCAAAGAACCACGAATACTCTGATGAAAGAGTTACTTGATCTAAATATGGAGAAAAAAGATAAAGTGCTTGATTTTAATCATAGGTTCGCTCACCATTTGAATAGTTTTAGTGCTGCTATAATGCTCGCCGAAGAAACATTAATGGAATACTATTCTTTGGCACTTTCTCTTGAGATAGCAATGTTCGTGAAGAGGTCAGTAAAACCCTCATTTTTAGAAACCTATGAATAGGATAAGAAGGTGGAAGAAGAACTCAAAAGTATAAATAAACACCTGTAGATTCAGATGTAATTTTTTTTAATAAGAAGCCTTTACTGCTGACTAATCCCAAAGAAGAACATTCGAACGAATTGGAGAATGTGGTTAAAATAGTACAAAAACTCTCAAACAAGGTTGTTGAAATAGAAAAGGATAAAGAAGCGAGTTCTTCTAGAAAACCATTTAGACAATTTTTCAAGAAGAAAGAAGAAAATAGTTCACCCCAAGCACCCACCAACAACTCTTCTGTGCTAAATCTCATCGAAGTTGGTATGGATAATTTTTGTACCTTTCACTAACAACCTCACTTTGAAAAAAGCTGCCCTCAATGGATTAATTCAATGAACCTAGTTGTGAATTAGCTATTAGAGGTTCAACTAACAAAACCTGAAATTAAAGAAGAAAAGGAAGTGGAAACAAAAAAAACCTTGGAAGAAACAACTATGGTTTTATGGGACTGTATGACCATGGTAGGGTTAGAAGAAGAAGAAACCCCTGATGAAATACAATTTTCAGTAGTAAAAATCACAATGAGAAGTCAGGGACCAATAACAGATGAGGGCTTATTTCCCAAGATTAAGAAGTTCCAAGAAATCATGAAAAAGCTCACCAATAAGACTCAAAACACACCTATACCTAAAAAGGTCATGGCAAAGCAAAAAACTCAAATAGAAAGTAAACTAGTAAAGAATGTGGACAATAACTTAGAGAATAATAAGAAAAGCTCGGTGGAATCAGAAATTGGATATGATATACTAGAAGATATTAAGAAAACCAAGGCAAATATTTCATTGTTTGAAATGTGAAATATACCGCAACTGAAGAAGAAACTTTTGGAAGCCTTGGGTCCTCAACCTAAAAAATCTCAAGACAATGTCCCATTGGATAAGGAAATAAATGAAGCTAGCATTGGAGGCTAAATCTCAAACTAAATATTTCTTGCTGACCTTTGAAATTTTTAATTTGAATGTACACAATTGTCTGGTTGAACATGGAGCATCTTTGAATGTCATGCCTTTGTCAGTTTGTAAAAATATTAATGGGAAACCCACCCCTTCTTCCAGTTAAATTATTAAGTTGGACAGAACTGTAGTTAAACTGGCAGGAGAGTTAAAAAATGTATTGATTCAATTAGCAGTTGATGAAAGAGTTTGTCAGTACATCGGTATTATGGTAGTTGACATCCCTGAATATTATGGTTTAATTCTAAGTAGGGATTGGTCTGAAAAGCTTAATGGGTATTTTGCAATAGATTGGTCACACTTATGGTTACCTTACAAAGGGTGTCAGAATTAAATTAAAGTACTAAGAGAACCACTCATGAAATATAATGTGACACAACTTCAAGGAAAAAATGAACCTGTGAATTTTGCACATTCAATTCCGGGAAATTGCTTTTTAGAACTTGAACTAGGGAATTATCAGGTGGAAGAGGCCAATAGTGAGTCAGATGAACAGTCTGATCTCCTCTAGTTTTCGAGGACTCATGCTATTGATTGTAATATAGTTAATTTAGTTTCTGTTTCAGAAAATAGAACTAGTGCTTTAGAAGTAGAAAATCAATTTTGGTTATTGTATTTTGACGGTTCGAAGACTCAAGAAGAATCAGGGGTTGGTTGTGTCCTAATCGATCCAAAAAAAATAAACATTTTTTATCTTGTAGATTATAATTTGAATGCATGAATAACACGACTGAATACAAAGCATTGATTCAATTATTGAAAAAAGCAATTGAGTTTAAAGTTAGAAATTTAAAAGTTTTTGGAGACTCTGAAATAATTGTAAAACAGGTCCACGATACAATCCATTTATTATCTCCTCATTTAAAAGGATATCAAAATGAAGTGTGGGAGCTCATAACAAATTTTGAGGCTTTTAATATTAATTCTATTCCTAGACTAAAAATGCAGCAGCTGATTTATTAGCTACTTCTGCTGCGAGGTTGGTACCCACGAATAACAAATGTTCCATTGAATTGATTTCCAGGTCATTGGTACCTGATAATGTCATCAATATGAAAGTGTTTGATGCTAACCAACAGATCCTGGAATTCTTAAAAAATGAGGAAACTTTTAAATATGTCATTATTGATGATGAGGAACACCAAGCTAATCTCCAAAATAGTAATTTCATACCAAAAGGGGTGAGTACATTAGAGGGTATGTTTGATTTAAATAACAAGTTCCAAAGGCCCGTAAATGCTAAAATGCATAGCTCATCACCACAATATGAGCTGATCAATTTGGGAACAGAGGTTGAACCCAAGTATGTCAATTTAGGGAAATGTTGTTCTCCAGGGGAAAGAAGTAAGTTCATCAATTTATTCCAATAGTATAAGGATGTATTTTCTTGGACTTATGAGGATTTGAAGACATATGATACTCACATAATCCAACACATCATTCCTATTAAAGCAGGTGTAAATCCTTTCCAGCAGCAACTTCGTAATATGCATCCTAAGCTGGAACCCCTAATTCAAAGTGAAGTAAAGAAATTATTGGTTTCCAAGATTATTTTCAAGGTTAGACATTTAGTATGGGTAGCGAACTTGGTACCAGTTCAGAAGAAGTATAGAGAAATAAGACTCTGTGTGGATTTTAGAAATCTGAATCGTGCGTCAGACAAAGACAATTATCTAGTTCCTACCATGGAGCATATTTTGCAGATGGTGTCTAGCTCTGAGTTATTCTCCTTGTTGGACGTGTTTTCAGGCTACAATCAAGTATTGGTAGCCAAACAAGATAGACTGAAAACTATGTTCCGTACAAAGTGGGGAACCTTTTCCTACAGGAGAATGCCCTTTGGGTTAATTAATGTCAGAGCCACTTTCCAAAGAGCCATGGGCATAGCTTTCTGGGGACTGATAAGCCGCAGTGTAGTGGTCTACTTGGATGATGTTACAGTGCATTCAAAGAAAAGAGAAGAACATCCATATCATTTAAAACAAATTTTTGAGCGTTGTCAGAAATACGGTATCTCACTGAATCCTAAAAAGTGTGTTTTCGCAGTGCTAGAAGGAAAGCTTCCGGGTCATGTCATTTCTAGAAAGGGAATATCCATAGACCCAGAGAGGATTGAAGTGATAGCACAGATTCCCTTGCCCCACAGTAAGAAGGGTATGCAATCATTTATGGGGACCATTAATTTTGTGCGAAGGTTTGTGCCTAATTTTGCACAAATAGTCAAACCTTTGCAGCAAATGGTTAAGTAGAATGTACAGTTTAAATGGACTGAGGCAGAAAAGGATGCATTTACTAATATCAAAACATGAATAGCACATGCACCTTCACTTAGAAGTCCATATTTCAATAAATATTTCATATTATACACTTCTGCTTATGATAAATCGCTTGCAGCTGTGTTGACGCAAAAGGAAGAAGGAGGAGATGAATTCCCCATTTCATTTATGAGAACTGGTCTGCAAGGCACTGAATTGAGCTACCCCTCCATCGATAAGAAATCTTACACAATTTTTAAAGCTGTAAAGCAATTCAAGCCATATATACTTAAGAATCAAACTAAAGTGGTTGTTCCTCACCCAACAGTCTGAAGCCTTTTCGTTCAAAAGGAGCTGGGTGAGAGAAGATGAAATTGGGTTATGGCTCTGCAAGAATATGATTTAGAGTTTAAACTAGCAAGCATTATTAAAGGACAAGGACTTTGTAAACTAATGGCTGAAGGTCAATATGGTGAGGAAAGTGATTGGGATAATGAAGGCAAAGTTCATATGATTTACATGTGTCCCATTTTTACAGCTCCAGAATCATGGTATAGAGACTTAATACATTATCTTCAGCAAGGTTATTTACCGGAACATTGGAGTTCAAAGAAAATAAGAGCACTACGACTGAAATCACCCTCATATCAGGTCATTGAGGGAGTTCTTTTTATGAAGAACTACGATGGAGTTCTTATGAGATGTTTAGAACACACAGATGTGGCTAAAGTGGTTAAAGAGTTGCATGATGGTCCTGCTGGAGGGAATTATTCAGGAGATACCACTTCCCATAAGATCTTAAGGGTAGGATACTATTGGCCAACCTTGTTCAAACACACACATGCATATGCAAGGAAATGTGATGTTTTCCAGTGAAGTGGAGGAAGACTTGTTAAAGCAGTTGGTCCATTACAACCAGTCCGAGTTGCGGAACCATTTGAATAATGGGGAATTGATATTATCGGAGAGATAAATGCTAACTTCTCTCTACAACACAAATAAATTCTTACAGATACTAACTACTTATCCATATGGGTGGAAGCTATTCCACTACAGAAAGTAAATGAATATGTAGTGATAGAATTCCTACAAGAACATATTATGATCAGGTTTGGGGTTCCAATTTCCCTGGTTTTTTACAATGCATCTTATTTCTCGTCAATTAAACTTATAGAATTTTCCAATCATAAAGGAATGAAGTTACATTATTCTGCAAATTATTATCCCCAGGGTAATGGATTAGCTGAATCTACCAATAAAAATCTTATTAGGATTTTGAAGAAGATTGTCATAGAAAACCAAAGGAGTTGGCACATAGCTCTCCCGAATGCGCTCTAGGCTGATATAGTCACACCAAAGAAATCAGCAGGATTCTCACCTTACACTCTAGTCTATGGCAAGGAAGTCATTTTTCCACCAAACATTTATTAAATTGAGCACATAGATCTATGGACAAGCACACAACTCACATGATAGATCACACAATTTACTCAATTATTGAAGAACGAAACAGTGCAAAAATGGCTTCTAGCTGTGAATGCTTTTCATTAATAAAAGAGTAACTAGATAGATTACAATGAAGTATAATGGCTTAAATAGCCACATGCAATTTGAATCCACATGAGGAAATTCGAATTGATTAGACTCTACTTGACTGTAGGTAACTAAGACCTTGTCTAAATCACTGTCGGAGGACTCAATAGTTAACTGACCTTATCTAAACCATAACCGGAGTTCATCGGAGTTCTAAAACACAACTCAAGTGTTACATTCAGTGTTGACTGAGGCTAACTGACTGTGGTAGGTGAGAAATGCACCCCTCCTTAGTGCAGCCATGCAAACCTAGTGCTAATTGAATGTATAGGACTAGAACTGAATGTAACTGACTCCTAACTCAGCTTAACCAATCATCAACTGAACTGAACTGACCTTGGTTGGTTTCGGTACTCCCAGTGGCTCCCAAAATGTAGGGATTGGTCTAGGAGGCTCCTAAACTGATAAAATCAAGTGTAATCAATGGCAGTGAACCTCAATTGGTGTTCCCCACACTTTAGTAACTGAAACATGTGCCCCAATTAGGCCAAGTGGACCCAATGGTGTTAATGACTATAAATAGATTGGACGGACTCCTGATTTAGACATGACTCCTGATTTAGACATATGACCAAATTGGACAAGGGAGGATTAATAATCTAACAACATTTTTCTCTTGGCCTCCCAATTATCCCAAGCTTCAAGAGGATCCATCAGTGAAGTATTACAAGTTAGAATCAATACCTTGCTTGATCTAAAAGAGTCTAGGTTTAAAGATAAAGAGAGATTCAAGCACCAACAAGAGATTGTAAATAGATGGTTTGATACGAGTAAGTATGGAAATAAGAGTTTCGAAGTTGGAGATTTAGTCCTAAAGTGGGATCACCCACATGATGAAAAGGGTAAGCACACTAAGTTTCAGCATCTCTGGGTTGGCTCGTTTCTGATTGCTACAAATCTAGGTTCCTAGACATATAAACTTCGGGATTTTCAAGGATGGGAAGAGAATCTGCCTGTAAATGGCTTGGTTCTCAAACCTTACTTCACCTAGTCAGTTGAGAGCACCTATCTGTACATAAATCAACCTTTGTTTGATTACTTTACTTAGTTTTGTTTTTCATTTTGAATTCTGATTTGCGTTATGCCATTCATTGTTGTTTTGTTTCTATGCTTTAGGTTCTTTTAAATAAACCAACTCAGCATCTGGTGTTGGAATACATTGGGTTTTGGACAAACTACGAATATTTTAGAACTTGGAATTGCTTATTGAATGTTGTCTATTTGAGAATATATTATTACAAGATTCTTTAATTTGATAGATCTTGGAAAGAAATTTATTTTTGAACACATTGAAGTCCTGTTTTAAATCCTATTAAATAACCAAGTCTAAAGAAGTCTTCAATACTCTCCCAAGGCTCCATCGACTTCACCTTAATATCTTCCCTAAGAAGCTTGCGGCCTAGGATCCATGGAAGGAAGCAGGATGGACAAGTGTATGGTATTCAAAATAATACCATGCCACAAATTAATAGCCAAAAGGCTCGAGAGTCAAAATTTCCCAGAGAAAAGGATATCTCAGAAAGTGCAAAGCATAAATCAGTAAATCAAAGGGCTACTAAAAGGTTCTTCTCCATCCGTGAGCTCAACGAAATCTAACTCACACAAAAGGGCACTATGGATGGAAGAACCTAAGTCCAATATCAAGTGTAACAAAGAGCAATTTGAGAAGACTCATCAGACAAAAGCCTGAAAGTATCAAAAGAATGCAAAAGGCATGGGAACAAGGAACAAACGAATATACTTGTCCTAATCCTGTTATGATCCTATGGTGCCTTGGCCAAAAGTAACCAAACGCAGAGGTAAATGAATCTCATATACTGGACTTGGAAGAGTTATTGAGAATTTTAAATCTTGGATGCCTTATCCATTGGGACTGAAATCAATGACAGGTTCTGAATCTTACATTTCTTGAAGGTCTAGATGATTAAAGAATTGTTGAAAGAAAACGAGGAAAATGGATCTAGGCAAAAATGTCATAAAGCAGTTTTTGTTTCAAAATTCAGTTGTTTAGAGATATGTGTCCGCCAATTAGTCACCAATTGTTGCTACTGTAACCACCATCCCCCCCAAAAATTATATTTTATGGCCCCCCTTTTTTATTTCTAGTTTTTAGAAAGCCTTGAGAGTCTACCTTTATCTTGCAAAAGTTTCTTCATAACTTATTTTTTTTTATGAAAAAATAATTTTTTTTTCCCACCCAATACATTGGATGAATTCACGGAGTCTATTCGACGCATCAGAAAAGTTGTTTGAAGGCATGCCGATTCTTTGTTTCTTATGCTTCCGGAAGACTTACAGAAGCTTACTGATTTGTTGGATGTACTGTGGTCTATGGTATCGATGATATCAGAAAACACTTTCCGATGCTTTCTTGTTGGTTATCAGTAGTCTTTTTGACGCATCAGGTTGTCTTGTTGTTTCATTTTCCTATGTCCATAGAAGAGTTTGTTATTTTTTCACTTGCCATTTTGATTATTTGTCTCTGAGTTTTCTGAAAATCCTAATGATGAGTTCCTTGCCGATGCTTTGGATGCACAATCTGATGCATAGCCGATATTCTTCTCGAAGACTCTTTTGATGCTAGTACGGGTGTTAGTTGTTCATTTTACCGATTGGTCTTTAAGATTTTTTATCCGTCTTGGCTTATTAGTTTATAACTACCCGATTGACATCGAGCTCCTTCCTTTCTTCCATCTAAATCTCTCATGGTTTCTCACAGGATCAATCCTGATGCGAATTTTGGCGCCAACGGTGTTTTCCGCTCGAGGCCCATTTGTCGTGTTCACTCTTGCTTTGGAGCCTACTTAAGCCCTTGAGGAATCATGTTATAGCTATTATTGGACATTTGAGTTTGTAGAGTTGTTAGTCAATTTAGCGAAACTAGCCAGCGAGGATAGCATTTCCTCTAGCTCGTCTCAGCAGCCAGGTAGGATCTTACTCACTGTTTGTCATGTTGCTTGGCAATTTTGTGTAGTAACTTGCTAGGGTTAGGTTTTTCCCATTTTCACGGAGGGTATTTAGACGCTACGGTTGATTTTGTTTTAGTTGTGAAGCATTTCTCTTGTTTGGTTATCCAGGGCCGTCGTTTTTCTCACCTTCCCTAGTCATTATTATCCCAGCTCCTGCAATGAAAATATTTCTGACAGTCATTTGTAGTAGGAGGACTGTGGGAAGACGAGCGTTTCGCCATCTACACCACTCCTTTGTTTCACCAATGATAAGGTGGTGGGATTGTGGCCATTGGCCGGTTGGATTAGGTGTTTTGTGGAGTGTCGTGGGAGGAAATTTTTGTTTAGGGAAAAAACCTTGGTTATCCATGAGGGTTTTCCTCCCGGGCATCTTCGGTTTTCCCCTTTCTCGTCGACGGTGTTGGCGTTGGTATGCTCAGAGAGATGCGTTGCCATGGTGATAGCCTTAGGGCCTATGCAGTAGAGTACTTGCTTGTGACCCTTTTCCAGTTTTCCTCTTCAAAGCTTTGAACCTGTTTTTAATTTTTCATTTCAAGAGAGTGCGGTTTAGGGTGGAAACAAAAGATTGGCTAATATGTATTATGATGATTCAATAAAATTTCTAGTTAAAACTGGTTCCTTTTATTAATCTATCAATTACAGTTATATGTTTTGGTATAAATCAAATCTAACATGCTGTCATATGGTTTAAACAACCTCTTCATTTATATAGCAATATGCCTCGGAAAGGGAAGAAGAAGATGCAAGTCGTTGAAGAAGATCTAGATATAGAGATCATAACGCGAGTTGAAGTTATGTATGAAGATACCAAGGCTATCACTGGCATTGAACCTGAGTACAAGTGGGGGAAGATATACTAAATGATCACCAATCGAAGCATCCCAAATATAGGGTTAGAGTATTTACCAACATATGCCAACATAGAGATATCAACGATCATGAAAGTTGCCACACGACTGGAACTTTTTCCATGTGCAGAAGTAATAGGATGGATTCTCCGAAAGGCTGACGTAACCAAAATGATTTTGTCAAATATTGAAGGACAAGGTTATGCCGCTTAAAACCCAACTTATGTAGCTCAGGCCTACAAGCTACCCACCCCTCAGAAGTATCTAACAGAAGAGTGGTTAAAAGGTCTTGACCTGGATGTTTTGGATAGTGTCTGAAGAATGGTGGTTCCTGGGAAGCATTTTGGTACAAGGCCTTCTGAGGAATATGAAACTGCACACCTACACACTCATAGGCTGATAGCATTAATGTTGAACAGTATATTCGGGTGAGCAAATGGGAAATACTACAAATTAAGTTGGGTGTCGGTAATTTTCTTTGTGGCCACTCAGGGCACCATTTTTAACTGGGCCAATATAATATCCAATATCCTATCCTCATGCATAAGTGCAGTGCTTGGAGGAGTCTCACAAAATAAGTCAAAGTTATATATGATCTCTTTTCTAATTTATTGTATTTTGTGCACACATCCATTCCTAGCCCTAAAGTTCCAGTGGGATAAGACCAAAACTCCGATCTATTCTCCATATCAGTTGTTTTGGGAATATAAATATTTCAACCATTATAAGAGTATTTGTGAGGATTTCATAATGCCACTATACAGATTAATCTTTCTTGCCAAGTGTGACTACATGTCTGAAGAAGCGTTGAAGATTGTATAGGATAATGGTCATTATTACCTAACAGAAGAAGGCCTATACCTAAGGATGTTTGGCGGAACAAGGGCCCCTTCTCTATTACCAAGATATGCCACAGACTATGTTGTTCACAAGGAAGTAGAGAGGCAGCTTTACATTGACGGGATTGGAAATTTCCTTTTTGATCAAAAGAAGGTCGTATACCCCCCACTCCCATTCTATGTGGGTAGTTATAAGTTCTCCAAGGTGAAGAGTGCACTAGATTTTGTAAAGGAGTTAGAGTACTTCCACTTCAGGGAGATGATCTTTCATCAAAATGATTTCGAGGATAAGGTTGCTAACTATTGTACAGCCATAGGGGTACATTTTGAGTACACAAACTATTGAGATAAAAATGAGGAAATATTCCACAATGCCCGAAATATGATAGCCCTAAGGAAAAGATTCAAGAAAAATATAACAACCATAGGAGGAAAGGGAAAATCTGCTGAACAACAAAAGAAACAAGAAGAGGAAGGTGCGAAGAAAAGAGAAGAGGAGGCACTCAAGATATTGCAAGAAGTAGAACAGTGGTTGGTAGAAGAAGAAGCTGAGAAAAAGAGAGCGAAAGAAGAAACTCAGAAAAAGAATCAAGAAGAAGAGGAATAGAAAAATAAGGAAGAGGTTGAGAGGTTGATACTGGAAGCAACTGACAAAGAAAGAGACCATGTAGAGAAAGAAACTGAAGAGCTACATAAAAAAGAGCAAGAGGAACAGGATCGTGCAAATCTAGAGCAGATTCAATCTCATGATGATCTGATAGAATCATCTATCCCCTTTAGTAGCACAGCCATAGAAGATCCATCTCTGACATTAGGGATTGAAGTAATCCCTTTCATCCCATCTAAAGAGCAGGAGGTATCTGATTTAAATACTATTTTTTATGACAAAAATAAGAAAAGAATTGTCATGAGAACTGAGAAGAAGGTGGACACTAGGGAAAAGCAAGGAGTCATGGTAACTAAGAAAAAAATCGTCCATGGGACTGACAAGGACCCAAGACTTCTGGCAAGGACAGGTGTAGCTTTGGCCCCTGCAAATGAAGATAATGTGGATAATATAATGACTGATTTAGAACGAAATAATAAGAAGGTTGTTCAAATGAAGGAAACTCTGAAAAAGGAAAGATGTGAGGGGAAAATCCTAAAGAGGAATCATGAAGATATTCTCAGTGATGATTGAGAATTCAAGAGAGGCATTCCAAATTTTACAATATGACAAGGATGCTCTGGTATTATCGATAAATATCATTGAAGGAGAGAATAAAAACCTCGAGAAGCAGATTGTAGAAGCAGAACAAAAAGGAGATGCAACGAGAAAGAGGGTAGAGGAGCTACAAGCTCAGAACCTTTTACTGAGAGAACAAATTCAAGTGACAAAGGAGAAGCAGATGGATATCACCCCTTTCCGAAATCAAGCCTTGATGTTGCAAAAGGAGATAAATCAGGTTTTGTTGAGTCTTGCAGGGGAGATGTATAGAGTCAAACAAATTGAGGTTAGATTGAAAGAACTAGCACTCAACTCATCAGAATTCCGAAAAATACTATCAGAGGTGGTTGAACTTGTAAAAAACAAGTTGACATGGATAGGAATCCATCCAACGTTTCCATCAAATATGACTCAGAAGTATACAGGAAGTGTTAAGATAGAGGTGGGCATATTGCATTTTGGGTGTAGAACAACAGTCAGAATAAATACAGCCATTGAAAAAACTATTGAAAAGTGTGTTGAATTCTACAAAGGAATACATTTTGTTCATAATCAGAGTGTGGTTCTAACAGGTTCCTCGGATGAAGATTTCCCAGTCAGGGAGGAACATTTCAAGAACCTGCAAGAGAAGCTGCTAAAAGGGGAAGAAAGCATATCCAAGCTCGAAGCTGTTAGTGAGGAAGATATCAGAATTTGGATTATACAAGCTCTAGGCCATAAGCTCATGTTAGAGGAATCCTTGAGTTAGAATGTACCCAAAGTGAAGGAAATAGAGTCTCAACTGTCAAAGCATGATGTGGCAGTACGTGTATTGGAACCTACAGAATATTGGGTCATTAGTGAAGAAGCACAAGTATGGGGCGTTTTTATTAAGACACCAACTGGGCCCATTTAAATTTGTCTTATTCACACATGCTGAAGATTATAAAATTTTGTATTTATTCTTTTCTAGTAATGCACTAAAAGACAAAAAATTTTAAAGGAAGAGTTGAGGAAGCCCAAAAGGTGGGGGGAAACTCAAGAGTCATTTTGTAATTTGTATAAGTATAGGTAAAGTAGATGTAGAAAATACTTTTCACTGGCCTAGTTGCTGAAGCTCATTGTAAGAAGAACTATTTCCTTTTATAATGAAGAATATGGAATTTTGCTAGAGAGGGTGTTGCGTAAGTCCCAAAGCATGTTGTGTAAAGCTCAATGGAGAACTTTTTCTTGTTTAGCAGTATATACAATCTGTGAGAATGTTCCTAACCTTCTGAACTACTTCTAAGTTATGATTGATTTTGCATTATGTGATGAGTCTTATGTAACATTGAATGATGAATGTTTTAATATCATGGAACTATCTCTTTGTTAACTTTCTATTGTATGTATGTATCCTGGATTTATCGGCTATCTATAGAATACTCTATGCAAACCATACAGTACATTATTCATTCTTATTTTATATCAATCTTCCTCCTCGGGGATAGATTAGAATAGATTAGTTGTTCTTTTCTGTTACTTGCATTTAATATTACCCACTTGCATTCCATACCTAAAAGATAAAATATATAAACAGTGGATCAGGCCACAACTGGTAAAAGAGTTTTAAAACTTCACCTTAACTCTATGGTAGCTAGACCGCAAACTGGACGGATTCCCCATATCAAACAATAAATGACCTATTTGGGAATGATTATTGCGGAGAACCCCTACTGTCGATACGTGGGATTTTTCCAGGCATCAACAGGTTTAAAGTTGTAAATCTTAGCCATATGAAAGATGATTTCCCCTTGTGTTTTGTATGCCTTGTTGAGTAAATCCTACATGCAATAGTGTGGTAGAACATGTAATCCTCTTATTCATAGAGAGGATTTGGAATCAAGTTGTGGAATCAACCATTCAGATAGGTATGTGGGTGGCAAGTGGACTCATATCTAAGCTTGATGGTGAATCAAATAAGTTCAATCTTCTATTAAGGGGAGAATGTGAGATGTTAATGTTAGAAAGTGAGATGTTGTGAGGGACCAAGTTATGATGAAGAGAGAGTCTAAAATATTGATGAACCATGTAGATGAAAATTATCCCTTGATAATTAGTGAGTACAATAGATGGAACCCATGTATCTCAGTTGATGGATCTATTTGTATATGGACATCATTAATTAGTTTTATGGAGGTAAAAAGCGAATAAGCAAAAATGTTAACGATGAAGCCCATGGTGAAGTAAACCAAGTAAGTGTGTGTATTGTAAATCAATTTCCCCATCATGATGGTTAGTGGTAATCCAAAACCGCACGTTATGTTGAAAAGTTCATGGTACTCTACTAGAAACCTTTTGATGTGAAGGTTAAAGGTAAGAAAAAACCACTTGAGAATTTTAATGGTTAGGGGTAAGACACAAAATCCTAGGATGATTAATGGTGAGGGGAAGTCAGTAAAATGAAGCAACACACTAAATCCCAATT
Organism: Pseudotsuga menziesii; assembly: GCA_001517045.1. NCBI lineage: Eukaryota > Viridiplantae > Streptophyta > Pinopsida > Pinales > Pinaceae > Pseudotsuga > Pseudotsuga menziesii. The sequence goes on along the minus strand of LPNX010990445.1, from coordinate 332,299 downwards.
CTATGAAGACATAAGTTGAATATGTGGACATGACTTTAATTAAGACTTGAACTAATGAACTTATAGATATTCATAGAGAATTCATTTATTTATTAAAGGGGGATGTTAGAAATAATGTAGAAATGAGTTAGTAATTAGTTGTGATTGGAACTATAATAAGTTATTATTGGAATTTGGTTCCAACTGGATCTAGGTTGCATTAGCTATTTTTAGAGATATAAACACACCATTTAGAATATAGAGAGTTCCTATATTTTCTTATATATGTTACCAATTCTGAAGGAATAAATCAATCAAGCATGGTGTGGTTGAAACAACATGGTATTAACATGGTATCAACATTGTGAGATAAATTATGTGTTTAATTTTTATCTACGACAACTAAGAAGAGGCCACAATGAATAGGAAAGCTTGATCATGGTGCAAGCAAGTCCAAGTAGGGAAGTTAAAACCCTAACCACAATGATGCCCTCCAACCATGGTTGCAAAGAGTTTTTGAAACCACCTTTGAGCCAGCACTGCAAATCATTATCAAACCTCATCCATAAAGAAGCCACGTGAACAAGAATGGAGAACCCCAGTGGAAGAAGAACCAAGAAAGCAAGTCACAAACCCTAACTACATATATGTTCTCTAACCATTACTACAAATAGGTGATGGAAGAGAACCTACTAGAAGCATAGAGTTAAATGACACTATAAACACAAAGAAGGAAAGAATGACAAAGGTGGAGAGACAAAAGACATTATGAAGTTAGCGCACTTGTGCATCCAACTCATGTACCCAACTCCAACTCCATAGTCTGTTGATGAAATTGTCATTGATGCCAACATGGACTTGCAGTGGCCCCACAGGATGTCATTGATGCCACCAAGTCCCACCTATGGTTCCTTGGACCCCTCATAGATTGGGTTTGTACCTTGCAGTGCCTTGGACCCCTTACAGAGTGGGTTTGTGCCTTGAAGCACCTTGTACCCAGTTAACAAGGTCCCTGTACCCACAATATTGGATCTTGATTCCGCCACCTTGTTGAAGATGTTGAAGACCTTGCTTATGGTGTTGAATACCTTGGAGATGGTCCTGAAGCCCTTGCAGATGAAGGAGAAGTCATAGATGGGTTGGAGAAGCATTAATGACCCATTCTATGGTCATTCATGCTTTGATGGTGTCATGGTACCCTAGGAGAAGGTTTGGGAACCCCATAGGTAATGTCATGATGGATCTTGAACCTTGGGGGTTTCCCGGTGTTGTTAAGGTGGTTGAAGAAACCCATGAAGACCCTTGCTTGATGAAGAATCTCTTAAAGAAGTCACTTGAAGTTGTTTGACCCACATTTGATGGCTTAATGGTCCTAGTACTCTTAATGAAGATGATGTGATCATTGATGACCTCGTATGGTCTTTGACATATTGTGGATGCCCTTGGCTTGATAAAGAAGGCCTTGAAGAATCCTTTTGACCCACACACTAGATGGCTTAATGGCCTTGAATAAATGAAGATGATGTGGTCATTTGGGGTCTTGGAACCCTTGGGGATGGTCCTAGGGAAAAGGAATATGAAGGCACCCACACGCATATGATGGTGATTGGGAACTTGGACACCTATTACACACTTGGTGTTGATGATGTGTCAAAAGAATAATGATAAATAAATACATGCAATTCTTTGGTAAGGTTTGACCTTGAAGGAAGGGTTTGTGTGACTATTAAAATTCAAATTAAAAAAATTAAAAAATACTTACCTTGTTAAAGTCATCACAGTCAAAATAAATATTTTGTTATTTTAGAATTAATTTTTATGACAAATTTGGCTCAGTTAAAAAGAGGGAGCTTTAAAAATATAAATTAAATATTTTTTTTAAAATATATACATATCAGCTCAGTAAAATTCATGAGAAATGAGTATAAATACCTAGTCAAACGACCTCATTTAAAAAAAAATGATGAATCCGTGGCTTTCTCTTTGAATTTTTGATGTTAGAGGACTGTGGAATTTCAGGTGGCAGTAGCAGCAGACAATTTCCAGAGTGGAATTTTGGGTGGCAGTAACAACAGACAATTTCCAGAGTGGAATTTCGGTTCGTAGCAGCAGCAGACATTTTTAAAGTCTGATTTTTCATCTCTGATTTTTTATTGGTGCACTATGGCAGCCACAACCAATTTTTGGTGAAAAAATCGTAGACTATGGAGGAGCTTGATTGAGGCAAACTCGTGTATGAATGAGGCAGTAGTAGCAGTATGAGGGAGCAGCAAACAGTCACGAACTTGAGCATGCAAATAGTCCAAGTTCATATGCCTGTACAGTATAAGTTGTTGATGCTTGAACACGTAATCTAGTTGATGGTTAAACCAACCCTTTTCAATGAATTCTTTGGGATTATATCAGTACAAACAGTCCACATTTGAGGACATCTACAACAGTCCAAAAGGAGATAGAAGTATACTTATTGCAGCCATATGAAGTTTTTCTTCTTTGAATTCGGAGCAGCAGTGGTGGAGTGTAATGATTGAGCTCTAAGCTATTCCAATGTATAGTCAACATTATCATGACAGCATCTTGTTTTAAAGTTTTTACAATCATATAAGGCAGACCTATTTTCACATACCTAGTTCAAGTTCAGTCAAGGCATCCAACGTGATAGCTGTGGATTAAATGTCATGAAGCAATGGTGCATACAGTGGTGAAGAATGAAGTAAATACAGTGGTGTGCTTGTATCTACAATAATTGTGATATGACGTTGATGATGTTTTGTTGATCCCTTGCATACACCATGATATTGATTATGTATTTGTAAAGGTATGTTGGTATTGAATAATGTATAAACAATGATATGTAAAAGAGCAGGTACAAGTGAATGTGCTAAATATGGTGTGTGAATAGTCTGTACAATACATACAGTGAATTATTTTTGTGTTGATTCTCTCCCATGTTATGATGAACTCCTTATGATGCACACTCTAGTATACACCCTATATGCATGTCATGAGATGATACTTGCTATATACATGATGATGATGATAAGGCTTGGATGATGCCTTAGTTCTAGTGCATTGACAAGTTTGACTGTCCTGAAGAAGTTGACACACTTTGCAAAGTGTTACACTCTCCTGTTTTGGTATGTATGACAGTTTGTGGAATGATAATTATATCAACAATGATTTAATATATGCATAAGTGTTTTCATGAAGACTAGACATACACTTGAAGAAAAGCATATGCATGTGAGATACTTAACTGTGAGAGAGTGAGGTTGCATATGTATCTTCAACATGATACACAATCAGTGAAGAAGTTGATGTGTGATAAGCAGCAAATAGTGACAAGTATATTTGTATGATGCCTTGTATAGCCGACTTATGATTAGCAGGCTTTGAAGACCTTGATGCAAGGATGACAATATGATTTGATACATACTCTGATGAACACCAAGATGAAAAAATGTTTGAAATGAATTAATTGATGATCTCAAACAAGACATAACAAGTTGATGGCAGCAGCAGTATTGATTTGTAGATTGCAAAGAGTGATGAGCCGAAGAGTGTTGCAGCAGTAGATGACTAGCAGTAGTTATGTTTAATATGACAGTGATGACGTGGAAAGAAAGATAATGTGGTGGTGAGCGCACTTGACAGTGATATGTGTATAATGAGTGTATTGAGACGATGAGCTTTAATTGAAAAGCAAAGTTTGTCTTGCTTTTGAGGTTAGCATACCTCAAACCCTTCTTAGCAGGGTCTAAGAAAACTAAGCAGGGTCCTGTATTCAGAGTAGGTGCTCTTCATATCAGTAGGTGCTGATTTTAAATCATGGTTGTATATGGTCCAAAACTAATACAAAAATATTACAAAATTATATGGTGTTGTGTTCTTTTTTGTTATGGTTCTTGATGATTCAAATGCTTATGATATGAAAGATGTTTATGAAATGATTATGAAATTGGTAGAATAGTGGAGTGATGAATTGGTAGTTAATTGTGATAAGTTAAGAAAAGTTTTAAATTGGCTTTACACTGATTCACCCCCCTCTTAGTGTAAACATTGTGTCCAACAATTGGTATCAGAGCCGGCCTTCATCATTAGCTTTTGCAAGCTTGAAGGAGATCCATGGACACAAGTATGGATCCATAGAAAGAATTCATCAATGATGTACCAGGGTTTGATGTGAAAGATTATTTTGGTTTGAGGAGCAAAATGAAAGCCTATCTCAAGAAATTTGGAGTTTGGGAAATTGTTATCAATCCACCCAATCTATCAAACAAGAAGGACAAAGAAGCAGCTCAGAAAGATGCAAAGAAGGACAATACAACAGCTTTCAAATTTCTCGTGGATGGAATTCTCAAGTCAGTCAAAGAAAGTATTGGGGAATGCACTTCAACAAAGGATCTTTGGTTCAAATTGGAGGATGAATACAAAAAGGAAAGACAAGACACTGAACAAGACAATAAAGAGGCAGAAATAAAAACTACTGAAGATGCCAAGCATGAAGATTCAAACTTCAGTAAAGGTGTGGATAATTTCAATTGCAGTATGCCTATATTTGATGAAATTGAAAATGCCATTACTGAGAATGATGAAGCAATGTTGAAAGCTAAACAGAGAATTATAAACTATGTATGCAACATAGATCTCAGAGCTGATTGGTACTTGAACAAAGTTGATCTTAATCAATCTGATTACAAGATGTTTAGGATGACAACCTTTGATTATATGGATAATCTCCAAAAGAAGAATGTTGAACTAAAGGAGTTGCTTAAGAAACTTAAGCATGGAGTAGTGTGGCTAAAACTACTGAAGGAAAATGAAGAAGAAAAAGGAAAGATAAAGATTGATTTGATCGATCTAACCCTAGAACAAAAGAACCATGTTAAAGATTCAAAAATACTTGAAGAATCAAGAGAGGAAAATCTTGATCTAAAAACTCAGCTAGAAGAAGCCAAGAGAATAGAAGAAGCATTAAGAAATCAAATGGAAGAAAAAGAATTGACAAATCAGAAGCATGAGTTTGAGATTGTCAATCTCACAAAGAAGATTGAAAAATCAAAGCATCATGAGAAGTTCAACAGTAGCTCTATCATGTTGGATAAATTATTGGATTTCCAAAGGTCTCCCTTTGACAAATCTGGTCTTGGGTTTAGAAAAGTAGAAGACAATCTAGAAAAAGACAAGTGGTCTCCAAAGACCCCAAATGCTGGTCCATCAATGACCAAGGATGCATCCTATGTACTTGTACATGATAACAAGGATGATGAATGTTCAAGAACACATCAAGAAGCTAACCTCATTCCTTAAAGCAAAGATTCAACTCCAAGAAGGAAACAAGGTCCAAGGTATGAATATGAAATTAATGGCTATTGTTTTTCTTGTTGAAACTTTGGCCACAAGGAAATGAATTGTGGAAGTAGAAATATTAGAAGACAAAGCAACTCGGTTAGATGTTGGACATGTAATCAAGTTGGACATGTTGCTGCCACATGTCACACATTGAGATGATACACATGCAATGGGTTTTGTCACAAATCCTAAGAATGTGCAAGTCAAAGAAGTCAACCAAGAAAGATTCCTTCATATACATCAACAAGAAGATTTGAAGATCAGAAGACAAATGTCTACAGTCAGGGATACACTTAGGCATGGAGAAATGAAGCTGATCAAAGAAGTGTTGGAAGTTCCAACAGCTCAGTTAGGTGCTGGACATGCAACAACATTGGTCACATTGCTGCATATTGTTGTACGATGAGGTGTTATAGCTACAGTGGTCTTGGGCACAAAGCTCAAGATTGTTGGAGTACACGGAAACAACCCTTGAGAAACTTCCTATACATCTCATCAAGGAAAGTGAGTATAGATGAAGGAACAAATGCTGAAAGGAAATATGCCAAGAAACAAGTATGGATGAAGAATTCCGAGCAGTTGTAGATAGGAGAGGATGATTAGATCAGGGAGTATGGTTTCCATATGGCAAACCAAGTGTAAGGTCTCTCAAAGACCTTAACAAACCTTGAGTTCATCAGGCTGGAGAATGAACTCAAAGGAGAAAGGATGGTTACTCTAGGCATACAGACAGGTCCTAGAATCGTGCATGTTGACAGGGGGAGCAATGATCAATGATTAGTGGTTTCAGATGCAAATATATGGTCACCCTTTGCCATTGATGCCAAAGGGGGAGACATGAAGACAAAGGGAGAGATGTAGACAAAAGGGGAGCATGAGTTGTTGTCATCAATGAAAAAGGGGGATATTGTTGATGAAATTGTCATTAATGCCAACATGGACTTGCAGTAGCCCCGCAGGATGTCATTGATGCTACCAAGTCCCACTTGTAGTGCCTTGGACCCCTCACAGAGTGGGTTTGTATCTTGCAGTGCCTTGGACCCCTTACAGAGTGGGTTTGTGCCTTAAATCACCTTGTACCTAGTTGACAAGGTCCTTATACCCACAAGACTGGATCTTGATGCCACCACCTTGCTGAAGATGTTGAAGACCCTGCTGATGGTGTTGAAGACCCTGGAGATGGTCTTGAAGCCCTTGCAGACAATGGAGAAGCCGTACATGGGTTGGAGAAGCATTAATGACCCATTTTGAGGCCATTCATGCTCTGATGGTGTCATGGTGCCCTAGGAGAAGGTTTAGCAACCCCATAGGTAATGTCATGATGGATCTTGAACCTTGGGGGTCTCTCGGTGTGGTTGAAGAAACCCGTGAAGACCCTTCCTTGATGAAGAAGCTCTTAAAGAAGTCACTTGAAGTTGTTTGACGCACATTTGATGGCTTAATGGTCCTAGTACTCTTAATGAAGATGATGTGGTCAGTGATGACCTTGTATGGTCTTTGACATATTGTGGATGCCCTTGGCTTGATAAAGAAGGTCTTGAAGAAGAATTTTGACCTACACACTAGATGGTTTAATGGCCTTGAACAAATGAAGATGATGTGGGCATTTGGGGTCTTGGAACCCTTGGGGATAGCCCTAGGACAAAAGGAAGATGAAGGCACCCACATGCATATGATGGTGATTGGGCACTTGGAAACCTATTACACCCTTGGTGTTGATGATGTGTCAAAAGAATAATGATAAAGAAATACATGCAATTCTTTGGTAAGGTTTGACCCTTGAAGGAAGGGTTTGTGTGACTATTAAAATTCAAATTAAAAAATACTTACCTTGTTAAAGTCATCCCATTCAAAAGAAATATTTTGTTATTTGAGAATTAATTTTTATGACAAAATCAGCTCAGTAAAAAAAAGGGAGCTTTAAAAATAAAAATTAAATAATTTTTTAAAAATTATATACATGCCGGCTTAGTAAAATTCATGATAAATGAGTATAAATACCTAGTCAAATGACCTCATTTAAAAAAAAAAATGAATCTGTGGATTTCTCTTTGAATTTCGGATGTTAGAGGACTGTGGAATTTCGGGTGGCAGCAGGAGCAGACATTTTTAAAGTCTGATTTTTCATCTCTGATTTTTTATTGGTGCACTATGGCAGCCACAAACCAATTTTTGGTGAAAAAATTACAGAATAAGAGGAGCTTGACTGAGGTAAACTCGTGGATTACTGAGGAAGCAGTAGCAGTGTGAGGGAGCAACAAACAGTCATGAACTTGAGCATGCAAACAATCCAACTTCATATGCCTGTACAGTACAAGTTGTTGATGCCTGAACAGTACAAGTTGTTGATTCCTGAACAAGTAATCTAGTTGATGGTTAAACCAACCCTTTTCAATGAATTCTTTGGGATTATATCAGTACAAACAGTCCATGTTTGTGGACATCTACAACAGTCCAAAAGGAGATAGCAGCAGACTTATTGCAGCCATATGAAGTTTTTCTTCTTTGAATTCAGAGCAGCAGTGGTGGAGTGTAATGATTGAACTCTAATCTATTCCAGTGTACAGTCCACATTATCATGGCAGCAGCTTGTTTTGAAGTTTTTACAGTCATATAAGGCAGCCATATTTTCACAGACCTAGTTCAAGTTCATTCAAGGCATCCAACGTGACAGTTGTGGATTAAATGTCATGAAGCAATGGTGCATACAGTGGTGAAGAATGAAGTAAATACATTGGCATGCTTGTATCTACAATAATTGTGATATGATGTTGATGATGTTTTGTTGATCCCTTGCATACACCATGATATTGATGATGTATTTGTAAAGGTATGTTGGTATTGAATAATGTATAAACAGTGATATGTACAAGAGCAGGTACAAGTGAATGTGCTAACTATGGTGTGTGAACAGTATGCACAATATATAAAGTGAATTATTTTTGTGTTGATGCTCTCCCATGTTATGATGAACTCTTTATGATGCACACTCTGCTATACACCCTATATGCATGTCATGAGATGATACTTGCTATATACATGATGATGATGATAAGGCTTGGATGATGCCCTAGTTCCAGTGCATTGACAAGTTTGACTGTCCTGAAGAAGTTGACACACTTTGCAAAGTGTTACACTCTCCTCTTCTGATATGTATGGCAATTTGTGGAATGATAATTATATCAACAATGATTTAATATATGCATAAGTGTTTTGATGAAGAATTGACATACACTTAAAGAAAAGCATATGCATGTGAGATACTTAATTGTGAGAGAGTGAGGATTGCATATGTATCTTTAGCATGATACACAATCAGTGAAGAAGTTGGTGTGTGATAAGTAGCAAATAGTGACAAGTATATTTGTATGATGCCTTGTATAGCCGACTTATGATTAGCAGGCTTTGAAGACCTCGATGCAAGGATGACAATATGATTTGATACATACTCTGATGAACACCAAGATGAAAAACTGTTTGAAATGAGTTAATAGATGATCTCAGACAAGAATTAACAAGTTGATGGCAGTAGCAGTATTGATAAGCATATTGCAAAGAGTGATGAGAAGAAGAGTGTTGCAGCAGTAGATGACCAGCAATAGTTATGTTTAATATGGCAATGATGACATGGACAGAAAGATGTTGTGGTAGTGAGTGCACTTGATAGTGATATGTGTATAATGAGTGTGTTGAGACAATGAGCTTTAATTGAAAAGTAAGTTTGTCTTGATTTTGAGGTTAGGATACCTCAAACCCTTCTTAGAAGGGTCTAAGAAAACCAGGAAGCATCCTGTATTTAGAGTAGGTGATCTTCATATCAGTAGGTGCTGATTTTACCTCACAGTTGTAGCTGTTCCAAAACTAATACAAAAAGATTACAAAATTATATGGTGTTGTGTTCTTTTGTGTTATGGTTCTTGATCATTCAAATGGTTATGATATGAAATATGTTTATGAAATGATTATGAAATTGGTAGAATAGTGGAGTAATGAATTGGTAGTTAATTGTGATAAGTTAAGAAAAGTTTTAAATTGGATTTACACTGATTCACCCCGCTCTCAGTGTAAACATTGTGTCCATGGTCAACCAGACATACTAATGTCTCCCCATTTCCTACCCCATCACTCTAGTTCTCAATGTCTATAAAATTTCCCATCTAATGGCCATGGGAACACTAACAAACAACTGTCATTACAAAGAAGAAAAATAACTTAAAATCTCACCTAAGCGCAACCATTGCAACATCTCGAATTTAACCCTTTGTACAAGATATTAATAGGTGTAGGGAAAAACTACATGTCCCACAGGAACATGAAAAGCATCTTGTGATATGAAAAACAAACATAATGCAATCTTGAAAACAAAATATCCTCTTAGGCAATGCACCTAAACTTCCATTTTTTCTATATTTCATCGTAAGTTTCCTCCGTTCATCACTATTAATAAGAAATGAAGACATTGTTATGTATATGCACTATCAATTTCCATTGTTCACAAATTTTACAATAGTATTTTGAACCTAAATATGATGCTGGTAAATGTCAATTATTTTTATCTTTAATAAAATCTATGAGTTTGGCAATAGTTAGAAGAAAATTAGGAATAAAAGAACTAAAAAATACATAATCCAAGTAATCACATTGTAAAATCAATTGTTGATGCATTCACATCCATTGGTAAAAAACTTGTTCACATGACAATAATGTGGCTACTCGTGTATTAGATGAATCAATTATAACTAGAATCACATGACAATGTTGTTTACTTAAATGCACATAATAAAATGTTAAAATGTATACAAAATATCTAAAAAGATATTCCATCAAAACAAATAGTCTTGACATAGAGGAAGAAACAAATAAACTATAGGAATTAAGTAGTAGGCTTGCATGTAAAGACATGAATTTAGTTGAAGCAATGAAGTGACTAGTGCATGCATTTTGGAATGATAAAATAGGCAGTCTTCAAACACAAAGGATGTTTTTAAATGTTGTAGGGATTCCAAGGATCATGAAACCCACATTAAACACTATCTTGGCATGACACAAACACAACTTTATGAGATGTTTAAAGCCATCCATGAAAATATTAGTCTTGATCAAGGATATTTCAAAAAAATCAAACCTTGGTACATTAGGATAAACACCATTTGTAACAAATGCTATTGTAGATATCACATAGAGTTTGATTATTATTATAATAATTTTTTGCATATGCATCATTTTTTGAACTCTAACTATGCAAGTGAATCTTAAGTACAACACTGCCAATTTAATCTAGAGATTTCATGCATACCATCATGTTTCCAATGCAAGATGGACATACATATTACGCGAAATCTTGTGTAGATAGTACTTGCAACAATCATGGTGGAATAAAACTATGGAGTGAGTACATCCATGAGAGTGAAGATCATCCATTTCGACATACAACTATTGAGAAATAGGTCTTCCAATATGATACCTATTTGTTACATGATGGGAAAGAAATTTAGAAGATTAAATTAGTGAATTCATAGGTAATAATGTCTTTGTGAAATTTTGGTTAAAATCAACTTATTGTATTTCTAATTGTTCTATCTAGCTATCTAATTCCTTATTTTAATTTCCCTAATAGGTGCAAGTATGTGGTTTTATTCCATAGTTATGTGGAAATATTCAACATTACATTCAGCATGCCAATATGGCTCGTTGGTAAGATGAACAATTTATAATATGTAGAGATGCATTTCCCCTCAGAACAATATTCTCAGTAATTGATTTTGCTGAAAACTACACCCCACAACCAAAAAATGAGATAAAAAGTCAATATTATCATTCATATCAAGTGAGAATAATGGTAAATATCACTTAAAGGAATGAGATAGATTGTCGTGAATAGAATCATATGATATTGAAAGAAAGTCACTTCTATACAAGTGATGACCAGACCCACGACATCCATTATTTGCAAAATTGTTTCCAATTATTCTATGATTAGTTTATGAATTGGAATATACCATTTGGTCGACATTGGATATGGTCAGATGGTTGCATAGGGAAGATAAAAAATGCACATGTAATTCAATGGTTATCTTTCTTGCACATAAAATACAAGTTGCTGCATATATGGAACTATTTTGAGACTAGACATGGAAAAGGAGAGAAAAATGGTGATGGTGCATGAATAAGAACCGCTCTTCAAAGGGAAGAGATAAATTTTACATCTTATCAACTTCAAGATGTTGCGTCCATAGTTTATTGGTGTAGAAGTGTGATGGGATAGTAATCAACAAGGAAAAGCCAAGTGTAGAGCATTTTTTGGGAGGTGAGAGATGTTGATTGATCACACACATATAGGGTAAAAACGATGCATGGAACTTGAATATTTCATTCTACTAGAAGCTTATACAAATCAACCATTGAAATATGGACAAGAAATAAGGTTTTCTTTTGTGGTTCTTGTAGCATTGATGGATGGGACAACAATGGACTTGTAGATTTGGTTGATACTTGGGACTAAGTCACACTTGGTGGTGATATGCATGTCTTAAATGAAATAATCCTTTTGGAAGAGGATTAAATGTTAACTTATATAGATTATGATCAAATATCGAATCTTCTACAAGAAGATTTAATAATATGTTACAATGAGGCATTCATTATAATTTTAATCTATATGCTTGTGAAGTTTGAGTTTTATTATGTACATACTCTTCTTTTTTAATAAAGTTCATGTGTACATTTTTATCCATTTTGTAGGTCACATATACATAGTGGTCTCCCCAAAAAACAACTTAATGGCATTCTCACTATTGGTTGGCACATTGCTCAGAGGGAAAGCAAACTCTTCTTGAACATGTTATAGATGATGAAATAATGATTTTGCAATGGCTCAATGGTTGTTAAAGGTGAATACTTGACTATAGAATCACAAAAAAACAATAAGAATGGATATGTGTATCAGTATTATAGACCAAGAGATGTTTTATACCACTACACTAAATTGATAAATGGTATAAAAATCAAGTTATATACACTTTTAAAAAAAATATGTCACTAGTACAATACTTCCTATCTCATTCTGAGGATGAGATATTGATGGACACCACGGTAGAAGAGATGATCAATATGTCCTTCATGAGTGAGAGATGTAAGGAATCTATTGTTATGATTAGGTCATTATTTTAAAATCCATGTCTTATAGTTTCATTAAGTGATTATCTCCTTTATTAATAAAGGTTTTAACATTTACTATTTTTTATTCACAAAGCAGGGAGCAGTTAGAGTGCTCATTGTTACCATCGCCATCACCACACTCATTATCACCATTACCATCATCATCACCATGCCCATTTTCACCATCACCATCACCATGCCCATTTTCACCATTACCATCATCAAAGGTGAGTACTTGACTCTAGCATCACAAAAAAAGGAATAATGGATATATGTATCAATACTATAGAATAGGTAATGTTGTATACCACTGCCTAACTTAATTATTGGTGTGAACATCAAGTTACATACACTTTGTAAAAAAATAAAGGTCACAAGTATGATACTTTATGCCTCATTTCGAGAATGAGAAATTGATAAATACAATTAGCATAAGAGATGATCCAGATGGCCTACTTGAGTGAGTGATGCCAAAACAAACTTGCAGGACCTCAAAGAACTCCATTCTGCTACCCGGATCAAACTCAAAGCCCCTGGAAGAGATCAAACAAGTGTCCCTAAAAGGATGCAGGAGGATATTAAACAAGTTATAAAAAGTAAACCACCGATCGGACTAATGAACTAATGAATCCATTGGAATTAGGAAATTAGATAAATTCTATGGTTTCCTCCCTCATGTGGGTCCATGGATCATATCTCATCCTATTTTATGATTTCAGAAGCTAGGGTTTTTCTTAGCGAGAGAGAATGAAATTTATTCTTAAGGGAATAAAATTTGGATATTCCTTGAAGGTGAACTCCTGGCCAGTGTTCCCGCATCGAACCTGACCAAACATACTTGCAATATTTCATATAAATCCATCTTGCTTCCTAGATCAAATTCCATGCCCCCAACAAAGATTTAACATGTTTTCTGAAATCCTACATAATGTGAATTTAACAAGCCATAAAAAAGTGACCGTTGATTGGATTGATGAACCGTTGAATCTATAGCAATTAGGATATTGAAATAATGCTAGGGGTAAATCCCTCGCCATGGGTCCATGGCCTAATATTATTCTATTTCATGATTTCAAGAGATAGGATTTGGATTAGTGAGAGATATTGCAATTTTTGCACAAGGGGGTCAACTTTGGATATTCTTTGATGGTGAGATAGTAGTCAACATTCCCATGTTGAACCTTCCCAAACACACTTGTAGGATCTCACGAGGTCAAATTCTATGCCCCATTCTCCTTCCGAGGTCAAATTCTATGCCCCCAATGGAGATTCAACAAGTGTCCTTGAAATCCTATAAGAGGAGAGTTTAAACGGGACATAAATGATGATTGTTGATCGGACCGTTGAATAATTGAATCCATTGGAATCATGAAATCATAATATTGTTAGAAGTGACTCCCTTGCATGGGTCCATGGCTCAGATCTTGTCTTGTTTCATGATTTTTGAAGCTAGGGTTTGACTAAATTAGAGACATTACACTTTTTCACAAGGGGTTCAACTTTAGATATTCCTCGAAGGCGAGCTTGTGAAAAATGTTCCCACATCAAACATACCCAAATTCACTTGCAAGATCTCACAAAACTCCATATTGCTACATGAATAATATTCTAAGCCCCCAACATAGATTCAACAAGTGTCCATGAATCCTACAGGAAGTGAGTTTAAACGAGCCATAAAATGATGAGTTTTTATCGAATCAACAAACCATCAACTATGTTGGAAGTGGGACATTGGAATAATGCTAGGGGTTCCTCCCTCACATGGGTCCATGGCCCAGATCGCATCCTATTTTAAGATTTCAAAATCTAGGGTTTTGGTCAATGAGAGACATTCCAATTTCATAATCTTGGATGTTCTTGGATAGATTTCTCTCCTGTGATTCTAGGGATTTCTCTTGTGATGACTAGGGTTTTTGTTGTACATTTAAACCATGGGAATCTGATTTCCACATGAAAAAGTAGCATCCATATTTGTGAATCAAAAAATATCAAATTTAACATCTAAGTGATTAACGAGGAGGACATTATTGAACTTCAATATAGATGGTTGCGACAGGATTAAGGGATATGTGGTAATTACCTCCTTACTAACCATTCTCATTTTGATACAGAAAATGATTATTTTGGTAGTTTTGAATTATACACCAAGTACATGTATTCATGCCAATGGTTCAAATAGACTATAATAGCCGAGGCATTGGCCATAAAGTTGAAGAGATTAAACACCCCATTGTTTCTAGAGTTTTTAGGGCTATATTAGGTTCTAGGGTTAAATTAGTGTTTCTAAGGATAGATTAGGTTTCTAGAGTTATATTAGTGTTTCTAAGGGTAGACTAGGTTTCTAGGGTTTCTACGGATAGATTAGGTTTCCAGGGTTAGCTTAGTGTTTCTTGTAAATTTGAGCACATAGATCTATAGACAAATACACAACTCACAAAGTGGATCTCACAATTTACTCAGCAATTGAAGAATGAAACAGTGCAAAAATGGCTTGTAGCTGTGAATGCTTTCATTAATCAAAATGTAATCCGTTGATAATTACAATGAAGTAAAATGGCTTTAATAGCCACATGAAATTCGAATCCACATGAGCAAATTCGAATTGATAGACTCTACTTGATTGTAGGTAACTAAGACCTTGTCTAAATCACTATCGGAGGACTCAGTAGTTAACTGACCTTGTCTAAGCCATAACCGGAGTTCATCGGAGCTCTAAAACACAACTCAAGTGTTACATTCAGTGTTGACTAAGGTTAACTGACTGTGGTAGGTGAGAAATGCGCCCCACATGTGTGCAGTCAAGTAAACCTAGCGCTAACTGAATGTAGAGGACTAGAACTGAATGTAACTAACTCCTAACTTAACTTGACTAGTCATTAACTGAAGTGAACTGACCTTGGTTGGTTTGGGCACTCCCAGTGGCTTCCTAAATTGTATGGATTGGTCTAGGATGCTCCTAAACTGATGCAATCAAGTGCAATCAGTGGCAGTGAGCCTCAATTAGTGTTCCCCACACTTTAGTAACTGAAACATGTGCCCAATTAGGTCAAGTGGACCCAATGGTGTTAATGACTATAAATAGACTAGATGGACTCCCGATTTAGACATGACTCCCAATTTAGACATATGACCAAATTTGGACAAGGGAGGATTAATAATCCTAACACCCCCCCCCCCCCTGAATGCTAACTTGGAAAAACTGTGGGCCCTGGTAACTAAGACCATAGGTCACCCAAAAATAAAGTAACTGCTTAATACAATGAGTTAGGGCAAAAACCACATGGGAAAAAAGCCCTCCCTCTAGCTAAGCAGGTAGAATCGGGTCTCAAGTTTGAAAAAATTGAAAATATGTTGTTGCAATCTTCATCTCTGTGAGGTAGTAAGGAAACATGCATGGTGTGCTGTGCACAGGTATTTTGGGGCCTGGCATGTAGACTTCTCCTTCTTCTCCAAAAATGATGATGGGAGGAAGGAGGAATGCAACCTTTGTCTCTTGCTGAATGAAGAGGTGTATGTTCATATCCATTCTTCTGAATGTAGTAAGACTGATCCCTTGCCATATTGCATTTACAGGAAGTCTATTGCATCTCTGTAACACCCCAGTTTTGACCTCGTTGCATTAGATGCATATGATGTATATATTGTAAATGATCATGGTGTGGAGCTAAATGCCAAGGCCCCACCATTGATTGGTTATGCTATGTTTCGGGTTGAAATTGTCACCAATGGAATATCGAGGCATGCGACATACTTATTGAGTTTGGTCATCATGTAAATATGTATCTTTAATTAAATAACCCAACCAGCTACGTGCACAGCAACTAAATTGAGAAAGGGCATGATTTTCACAAGGATAAGGGTGGGGGAATTGTCAAAGCTTGAGCCATGAGAGAAAATCCATGTGTCACCACCCTGTTTTGATTTTCCCATCTTTTCTTGTTTTATCCAACCACCACCATTAAAAATTGTTGTTGTTAGTTGGGGCAGTTATGGCTGGGAGTGGAGTGTGGCAGGACTGTTAGTCCTTGCCCACACGCACACTCCACTAGTGGATTGAACCTCATTATGGGTAGAGGAATGACTACGCCTCTCATTCCACTCACTCCATGACACCATTCTTTCCCTGGGATATTCATTCTCATGCAGGGGCGAGATTCTTGTTCATTCTCATGCACAGGATTTTTTTTCCTGGTTTCGACCCACTCAGCGAGCGGGGAGATGTGCTCTTACATCCACAATTTTCCTGTGAAGGGCCATTCACGTTTTCGGTTGTATGTTCTCCTTACAGATTGGTATGGCCGTGTAATTTTCCCGTCATTTCAATGTTGAGATTGGGACCGTTGTTCTTCTCGTGAGTTATGGTTGCCGCCGTTCTCCTCAAGATTCATTGTGTGGCTATGGTCTTCCTTACGTTGTGTTTGTTGTGGTCTTCTTTACATTTTGGGGACGGAAGTCTATTCATTTTTTCACATAGCCACCTATTTTTTGCTCTCACGCAGCCAAGATGGGAGCCGCTTATCGGTTGTCATTCACGTTTTTCCACAGAGTAGAATCGGGTGTGTTTTCCCTCTGTATTTTGGGGTCCGGTGCAAGTTTCCCTCATGCATAGGTTGGAAGACTGTATTCTCTTCCCAGTGTGGGTTGTGTAAGTTTTCCCCAGTGGATTCTATTGTGCCGAATGAGCTATTGTTCCCCACGTTTGTTGGTTGTGTATGCTGCTACGCTTTGGGGCTGTTACAGATTGTTTGGAGTCGTTTTCCCTGTTAAGTTGTAATTGCTGATTAGTTTCATGCATGCAATGGTTGGTATTTGAACTGTGTTGGGAGCAGGGATGGGGGCTTGGGTTGCTTGATAAACCTGGTGTGTTCGAAAACCACACAGACAGAGCTAGAGGGCTGGCTTTCTTCTCCACAACCCCTGAATAGCACTGGAAGGGAAGGCAGGGCCTGAGGGACTGTGTAGCAGAGAAGGGAATGATTCCTTGTGTTGGGTGTGTGTGGGTGTCTTAGAAGTTAGGATAGTTCTGGTGTAGGTGTTCCTAGCTCTATAATGGGCTCACCAGCTTAGCATTTGGCCCTTCCCAGCTCTTGATGGCTTGATAAACTTGACCATGTTGGCTTGGATGTCTTGTTGATGGCCTGATAAACCCAACTGTGTTGGCTTGGTTGTGTTTTGTGTATCCTTGGTTATGTGTAAGCCTTCTTGTTCCTTATTCCTTGGAGAATCATGCCTAGCTCGGGGGTGAAAGCATTTCTGAGAGATTAAGGAGCATGCTGACCTATGGTTGGGTGGAACATTGCAGCGACGTAGCTGGTTGCAGAACAAGTTCTTCATAAGATAAGTGATCTTGTCTTTTGTACTTCTGCAATCCTATTTACTATTAATGATTATGATGAACATGTTGAATGAATGCTTGTATGAATGTATGTTGCTTCCGCTGTGTATGATAAATAATTGCATCTGTGTATGTTCTACTTCAAGGAATTCTGTTTCAGCATTTTTATGAATTTACATGTTCATGGGGCTGGTAGCCCAGATGGTTAACGCCATGGTAGCGTCCTCTTCGCCGGTCAGAGGGTCGGGGAAATTATAGTGTGGTATCAAAGCTCATGTTGCAGTATGGGCCTGAATGGACCATGAAGATGCAGTGACAGAAGCAGGATTTCTTTCTGCCCAGCAAAGATCAGAAGTTGATGATAGAAAACTTCCACAAAACTTGTCTAAGTGTTTGAACTGTCGATTCATCGAAACACTTCACGGGAAGGACTTCCGATGTAGTGGAGAGCTAGGCGGAAGCATACCTGACGGAGGACAGTTGGAAGGAAAATTGCGGAAAAAAAATAAAAAAATCTAAGTGTTCGACGTCCGTCGGTGGAAAAAGTTGATCGAGTGCCCACCGTTGTGGATGGCTAGACAACACGCGTCCGACAGGTAAGGCCTTCGACCGCTGACGTCGTAAAGAAAGTTTAAAATTTTTTCTAAGGCCCAAAATCGTCGACTATCAGAAGAATATAGTGTTTTGTGTGCCACCATTTCAGAAGCCTAGAGCACTAGCCTTCTGACGAGAAGCGACTGTCAATACCGATTAGATTATGCCACAGGAGATTGGGCTGTCGATCAGGAGAAGAGAAGAGATGGTGGGTCGTCGTTGCGGTTGTTGAGGGAACTATTTCACCGACAAAAGAAGAGAATGGAGCCAATCAAGCGACGAAAATGAAGACTAAAGGGAAAATTTAAAAAATTTCTCTAAGTCCTGGAATCGTCAGCCATCGGCGATCATGGTTAGTTGAACACATTGTCGACACCTAGTTAATTCAGTTGCTGATGAGCTACATTGGATGAATTTGGTGGATTGAATGACCACCATTGCGGCTGTCTAATGAACTATCGTTTCGAAGGTTAGAACATTCGATCACCAACGTGTTAGTGCTTAATGGATCCGATCACCGATGAACAACGGAGAAGTTAGTTGTTTTGACCACCGAAACGTCAGATTGATAGTTGGAATGAGACCCGATCCTGTACAAGGAAATTTTGAGTTTTCTGTGGGATTTCCCAGCAGGTTTTGACTGTTTTTCAGTGGGATTTTCAGTTGTTTTTCAGTGGATTTTCAGGGCTGAAAAGAAAAAGTGGTAGTGACCTTATGCGCTAGATTGTGCAAAAATTCAAGATTTACAAAAAGAAAAAGAAAAAAAGAGGGCGCTGCCCTCGACCCACCCTACAGTGGCACCCCCTTGACCCCTGTTGTCCCCCTTAGATAGACACTCTTTGATGAAGAAAATCCCGTGTTTGGGAAAATTTGTTATTTTATGATTATTCCAGGAGAAGGTAAGTGATTTTGATTTATATCAATATTATGCATCTAATAGTGGTGTTACTAACACATTTGTAGAATCATAGTCACCTTCAAGGGAAGTATTCCAGGTAGTGTAGTTTGATAAGTAAGTGGTGGTTCAGTTATGAGAACCCATGACGGATATGATGCTCGGGATTCTTACGAGCGTGCCCAAGATGCCATAGGAGAAAATGTCCGTAACGAAAATGATGACATAGAGTCTAATGGAAGGAGATTCCAAGAGACACCGTCAGATGTTGTAGACACCATGAGAAGCTTGATTAAAGCCCAGGAAGAGCAAACATCAGTTGAATGATGCAATGTTGCAGAGTTTGACAGACTTGCAAAGAAAGATAGAATCTGGACGAGGTGCAGCAAGACCAGAAGGCAGTAAGAGCAGTACTAGGAGAAGGAGAAGGACTTCCAGTGGATCATCTAACTCCAAAGAATCCAGTGAGGATTCAATTTATTCTTCTCATAAAATAAAAAGAAAGAGACACCATAGGGATCACTCTCGTGATGAATTTAAGAAAGCTAAACCTCCTACGTTTGATGGTGAGGTAAATACTGGACAAGAGGATGAAGCTTGGCTTCTTGGGATAAAGAAGTACTTTCAAGTGAATGACTATTCGGGGAACATGAAGGCAAGAGTTGCCATATTCAATCTGAATAGAAGGGCATCCATTTGGTGGGAACACTTCAAGCAAGTGAAGAGGATCAGTGAAAGGAGACTTAAGTGGAAACAGTTCAAGAAATATTTTAAGCAGAAATACCTCTCTGATAGGCATTATGATGACAAGATTAAGGAGTTCCATGAGCTAAGAGTGGGACAACAGACCATGGAAGAATATGCAAATAAGTTTTCGGAGCTGTTGAGGTATGTCCGGTGTATTAGAGATGAAAAAGTGAAGGTCCGGTGTTTTCTGAGTGGATTACCTCAGTCTTACAAAGATAGAATTGAGTTTTATGAACCTAGAACTCTTGAAGAAACAATAAGGAAGGCTAAGTATTGCTATGAGCAGAGCAAAGGTAAATTGGATTACCATAAGGCATGGAAGGAAAAAAAGAATGAGAAGTTTGACCAAAGAAAGAAAGGTTTCAAACCTTCTAACTTCAGGAATCAGCAGAAGCAACCATCCCAAGCTGCGAGTAAGCCAGTCAAAGTGACAAGAGAAAAGCCTAAGGATCCATAATAGAATAGAGGGCCACTTCAATGTTGGAAATGTGGAGGACCCCACATGCGTAGGAATTGTCCACTCGAGAATGAGAGTGCAAGACCAGCTTATAACATTCAAGAAGTAGAAACAGTGGGTCAAGTAGAAATGGCAGCCCCTAGGATTTATGCAGCACTGGAGGACTGCCAGGTAGATCACCTGTTAACTGTGGTTGAAGTTGCAGGTAAGATTGTTGAGCAATCTATTTCTATTTTAATTGACCCTGGTTCCACGCACAGTTACATTACTCCTAGAGTAGTGGAGATTTGTGCTTTCAAGAAAGTAAAGCATGGGAAGTCTTGGTTAGTCCATCTAGCCACTGGAACTAAGAGAAAGGTCAGTGAGGTGGTAGAGAAATGTCCATTGGTCATGGATGGATTGGTCACTTGTGTAGATCTAAATGTTCTACCGCTTGGTTCCTATGATGTTCTCATTGGAATGGATTGGTTAGAAGCTTACAGGGTAAAGCTTGACTGCTACAATAAGACTTTTGAATGCATGAATGAAGTGGGGAACTTAGTAATTGTGAAAGGTATTCCGAAGGTGATTTCAGTACGGCAGGTTTCGGCAATGCAGTTAAAGAAGTTCTATAGGAAGGGCTGCCAGTTGTATGCAACTCATATTTTGGAGACATCAGGAGATGAAACTCCGAGATTGGAGGACTATCAGGTGTTATAGGTATTCCGGGATGTGTTCTCTAATGAGATTCTAGGGCTTCCTCCAAAGAGGGACATTGCTTTCACAATTGAACTTGTGCCAGGAATAGCGCCAGTGTCCAAGGCACCCTACTGGATGAGTACACCGGAGATGGTAGAATTGAAGATGCAACCGCAAGAGTTGTTGGAAAAGAAGTATATCGGGCCGAGTGTGTCTCCTTGGGGAGCAATAGTTCTATTTGTAAAGAAGAAAGATGGTACACTCAGATTGTGTATTGATTACAGACAGTTGAACAAGGTTACTATGAAGAATAAATACCCTTTGCCTAGGATTGATGACCTCTTTGATCAAATGAGAGGAGCAAAGGTATTTTCCAAGATTGAATTGAGGTCTGGTTACCATCAGGTGAGAATCAAGGATGAAGACATTCATAAGACAGCCTTCAGAACAAGGTAAGGGCATTATGGGTTTGTAGTGATACCATTTGGTCTCACAAATGCACGAGCTACATTTATATGCCTTATGAAGAGTGTCTTCAGCAGATATTTGGATAAGTTTGTTCTTGTTTTCCTTGATGACATTCTTGTTTATTCTAAGAATGAGAAAGAGCATGACGAGCATTTGAGATTGACATTGCAATTGCTCAGGGAGCATCAGCTGTATGCGAAACTAAGCAAGTGTGACTTCTATAGAGATAGAATTTAGTATTTGGGTCACACTATTTCAGAGGAGGGTATATCTGTGGACCTTGAAAAGATTGAAGCCATCATGAATTGGCCTACTCCGAGAAATGTGACAGATGTAAGATCTTTTATGGGACTTGCAGGATATTACAGGAGATTCATTGAGGATTCTCCAAAGTTGCACATGCCATCACTTCTTTGCAAAAGAAGGGGATGAATTTTGAATGGACATCGAGGTGTGAAGAAAGCTTCCAGCAGTTGAAGAGTCTTCTCACTAGTGCACCAGCATTAAAAGTTGCAAATCCAGAAAAATATTTTGTGGTGTGTACCGATGCATGTGGACAAGGGCTTGGAGGAGTCCTTATGCAAGACAACCACGTGATATGTTTTGAGTCGAGAAAGCTGAAGGAGCATGAGAAGAACTATGCCACTCATTATCTAGAGCTTGCAGCCATAGTACATGCCCTCAAGATGTGGAGGCATTACTTGATGGGTAGAAGATTTGAGCTCAGAACAGACCATTGTGGTCTGAAGTATTTATTTGATTAACCCACTCTGAATGCTAGGCAAGCAAGATGGTCGGAATTTTTATGTGAGTTTGATTTCGAAATCAAGCACATAAAAGGGAAAGAGAACAAGGTAGCTGATGCACTCAGCAGGAAGGTGCAAGAAATGCATGTGGCATCTCTTAGTATTTTCCAATCAGATTTGAGGCAGCAGATTGTTAGTCATGCTGTTGGAGATGAATTGTATGAGCAGGTAAAAGACAAATTGCAACAACAAAGTCTTGAGACAAGGTATGAGGGATATAAATTGGAAGAAGATGGACTTCTCACTTATAAAGGTAGAATTTATATTCCAGATGTAGCAGACTTGAGGAGAGATGTTATGGATGAAATCCATCAAGATCCATATTCTGGTCACCCAGGATATCAGAAGACAATTGCTACAGCTAGAAAGCAGTACTTTTGGCCAGGAATGAAAAGGGATATGGCTGAGTACATTTTGAGGTGTATGAAATGTCAACAGGTAAAGGTTGAGCATTAACACCCTGCAAGTTTGTTACAGCCTTTGCCAGTTCCGGAATGGAAATGGGAAGTTATTTCCATGGATTTTATTACAGGATTGTCGATGACTTGGAGACATCATGATTCCATCATGGTTGTGGTAGACAAGTTGACTAAGGCACTACATTTTATACCGGTTAAGTCTACGCATAAGGCTGATGACACTGCAAAGATATTCATGAAGGATATTTTCAAATTGCATGGATTGTTGAAGGCAATAGTCTTTGACAGAGATGTCAAGTTCACTTCCAACTTTTGGAAGGGTTTGTTTTCAAATTTAGGTACAAAGCTAAAATTCAGCACTGCATACCATCCTCAGACAGATGGGCAGACAGAGAGAGTTAATCAGGTGCTTGAAGATATGCTACGCATGTACGTGATGGACAAACCAACCAAGTGGAAAGATTACTTACACTTGGTAGAGTTTGCTTACAACAATGGACAGCAGGAATCCTTGGGGATGAGTCCGTATGAAGCTTTGTATGGAAGAAGTTGTAGGACACCAGTGACTTGGGATAACCCAGTGAACAAGATTGTGCTTGGGCTAGAATTTCTCAAGGAAATGGACCAAGAGGTTTTAAAGATCAAGCAGAATCTGAAAGCAGCACAGGACAAAAAGAAAAGCTATGCAGATAAGCATAGGGTGAATAGGGAGTTCAGTTTTGGGGATCATGTTTACCTCAGAGTGAGGGCAAAGAAGAGTTCCTTGAAGCTTGGATTTTGTGCCAAGCTGTCACCTAGATACTGTGGGCCATTTGAAACGCTTGAAAGAATAGGGCCAGTTGCATATAGACTTGCATTTCCTGCTAGTACTAGGGATCATAATGTTTTTCATGTTTCTTTGCTTAAGAGATATGTACATGATCCTAACCATGTGATAAATTGGGATGTGATTCAGGTGGAACCTAAGGGAGAGTTCTGAATCGAGCTAATGTGCATCCTCGACAGGAAGGTCACAATGCTCTGGAACCGGGCCATAGGTTAGGTAAAGGTGCAATGGGAGCACTACGGACCTGAAAAAGCTACATGGGAGCTGGAGGATGCCATGCGATTTGCACATCCATTTTTGTTCAATTCTGCGGAACACTGAGGCGATACCAGTGTAGCATTTTGGTCAAATTTTGTAAAGCACTGAGGACAGTGCTATTGAAAGGGGAGGGGAATGTGTTCTGGTGTAGGTGTTCCTAGCTCTGTAATGGGTTCACCAGCTTAGCATTTGGCCCTTCCCAGCTCTTGATGGCCTAATAAACCTAACCATGTTGGCTTGGTTATCTTGTTGATGGCCTGATAAACCCAAATGTGTTGGCTTGGCTGTGTTTTGTGTATCCTTGGTTATGTGTAAGCCTGCTTGTTCCTTATTCCTTGGAGAATCATACCTAGCTCGGGGGTGGTAGCATTGTTGAGAGATTAAGGAGCACGCTGACCTATGGTTGGGTGGAACGTTGTAGCGACGTAGCTGGTTGCAGAACAAGTTCTTCATAAGATAAGTGATCTTGTCTATTTTACTTCTGCAATCCTATTTATTGTTAATGATTATGATGAACATGTTGAATGGATGCTTGTATGAATGTATGTTGCTTCATCTGTGTATGATAAATAATTGCATATGTGTATGTTCTACTTCAAGGCATTTTGTTTCAGCATTTTTATGAATTCACATGTTCATGGGGCTGGTAGTCTAGATGGTTAATGCCATGGTAGCATCCTCTTCTCTGGTTGGAGGGTCGGGGACATTACAATCTCCTCGAAGGAGGTAAAATAGCATGACATAGCACAAGAGTATTTCCTTTCTGAGTGTTAGGTGAGTTTTTAGTCATCTTCCTAGCTTCCAGTTTGGAAGTAGGGACTGAATCTAGATCTGAGTCACCCTGAATCTCAAGGTCATAAACTGATATAGATGGATCTGGAATACTAGTAGAAGTTGTAAAAGAAGTAGATGCAATGATTTTACCTTCCCTTGTAGGTAGCTGCTGAGAGTGCACTAGTTCTGAAGGAGGCATGAAATGCGAGAACTCATATGCTTTTGAAGCATGATTTGTAGTACCCTTTGCCATGATGCTCCTAGTAGAGATATCTGTGATCTCCACTGAGTCAGGACCAAAGATCACTCGCTTTGGAGTTCCAGTATGGGTCATCTGATAGAAAGATAACAAGTTTGAAGCTAGGGAGGGAACAAATAGCACATCTTTGAACCTTCCATGTTCAAGTTGGATAGAGCCCTTCCCCTTTGTTTAGACTTTACTGCTATTTCCCATCTAAACAGTAGGACCATCAAAGGACTGAAAATAAGAGAATGATTCTCTGGATGCAGCCATATGGTTGGAAGCTCTAGAATCAATGAGGAAGATAGGTGTTGATGTGCAGCAAGCCTTCAGTGCATTTCCTTTCCTTTGGTATTCTTCTTCTTCTTCTTCAGAGTCTTCCTTCCTTGCGCTAGCAGGTACATAAATGTTGTGATTTTTCAAGAGAAGAACCATTTCATCAAGTTGTCTTCTCATACAAGATCTTTCTAAATGGAAGCCCCTTCCAAAGTAAGAGTAGAGGACCTTTCCTTTTCCATTCTTCTTGCTTCTCTTCGAACCTGAAGGTTCTTTTGACTGCTCTTTCTTCACAGGGGACTCATCTCTTTGCTTCCCTTTGTCATTTGCTACCTTATTTCCTCTTGCAACTAGAGCTAGATCTTTGGGAGATCGAATGATCCCCATTTGGATCAATTTATCATTCTCAAAAATAAGAGATTGGATGAAAGCATTAAGAGTGGGAATCTTCCAATTTGGAGTAGTGAGCCTTACTATTTGGAAGGTGGATACAAAGACTGAGTAGTCTGAATTGAGCTTTGTGAGAATAGCAAGGATGAGCTGATATTCATCCTTCTCCACTTTGCATTGCTTCAATAGATATATCAGTTCTTGAACTTTGTGAAGAATGCATTCAGAGATTCGAAATTGGATGGATTGAGAGTAATCAGATCATTTTCTAGCTGATGGATCCTCATCTCATCATGCTTATCAAATAGGGAGGCAAGCTTGTCCCAAACCAGCTTAGGAGTCTTCAATTCTAGAATGTGGAACCAAAGATATTTAGAGACTTAGAAGAGCAAGTGTCCATGGGCTTCATCAATCCTGTTCATGTACTTAGCTTTGTCTTTATCTGAATCTGGCTCTTCCTCTGCTTCTTCTATGAGTCTGAAGAGCCCTTTGGTGTGGAGCATTACCACCATGTCTGCCTTCCACTGGTGATAGTTGAAGGGAGTGAGAGGCTCTATTTGATGAGCCATTTCAAATGTAGTAGGAAGAACTGAGTTGTTGTAGCGAATGCAGTGAGAAGAAAGGGCTGCTTGTAGTGAATGTTGTAAGAGAAGCTGATAACCTGTCACACAATCAAACATACAAAGTAATGTCGATTGTCTGCACTTTTGGAATTTCCTTCACACCCAGCATAGTTGATCAAGCGGGCTGTAGCGAATGCAGTGAGAAGAAAGGGCTGCTTGTAGCGAATGCTGTAAGAGAAGCTGATAACCTGTCACAGAATCAAACATACAAAGTAAGGTCAATAGTCTGCACTTTTGGAATTTCCTTCACACCCAGCATAGTTGATCAAGCAAGCTTGATCAACAATTTCCTAACTTGGGATATTAAGTGGTAAATTCTCCACTTTTGGTGCAGTACTGGAAGGAGCGATTTGCCAAAAAAATGATCCGACTGGAGATTTGAGGAGGAGAGGAGTCTTGTCCACCAAGGCTCTGATACCATGTAAATTTGAGCACATAGATCTGTAGAAAAATACACAACTCACAAAGTGGATCTCACAATTTACTCAGCAATTGAAGAATGAAACAATGCAAAAATGGATTGCAGTTATGAATGCTTTCATTAATAAAAAAGTAATCCGATGATAATTACAACGAAGTAAAATGGCTTTAATATCCATAAGAAATTCGAATCCACATGAGGAAATTCGAATTGATAGACTCTACTTGACTGTAGGTAACTAAAACCTTGTCTAAATCACTATCGGAGGACTCAGTAGTTAACTGACCTTGTCTAAACCATAACCGGAGTTCATCGAAGCTCTAAAACACAACTCAAGTGTTACATTCAGTGTTGACTAAGGTTAACTGACTGTGGTAGGTGAGAAATGCACCCCACATGTGTGTAGTCAAGTAAACCTAGTGCTAGCTGAATGTAGAGGACTAGAACTGAATGTAACTAACTCCTAACTTAGCTTGACTAGTCATTAACTGAAGTGAACTGAGCTTGGTTGGTTTTGGCACTCCCAGTGGCTTCCTAAATTGTAGGGATTGGTCTAGGAGGCTCCTAAATTGATGCAATCAAGTGCAATCAGTGGCAGTGAGCCTCAATTAGTGTTCCCCACACTTTAGTAACTGAAACATGTGCCCCAATTAGGTCAAGTGGACCCAATGGTGTTAATGACTATAAATAGACTGGATGGACTCCTGATTTAGACATGACACCCAATTTAGACATATGACCAAATTTGGACAAGGGAGGATTAATAATTCTAACATTTCTAGAGATAGATCAGGTTTCCAGGGTTAGATAAGTGTTTCTAGGGATAGATTTGGTTTGTAGGGATATATTAGGTTTCTAGGATTCTAGATTAGTTTTCTAAGTTAGATTGGTGTTTCTAGGGATAGTTTAGGTTTCTAGGGTTTCTAGGATTTCTAGGGATAGATTAGGTTTCTAGGAAAAAATTTTCTATTGTTAGATTAGTGTTTCTAGGGATAGTTTAGGTTTCTAGGTTTTCTAGGGATAGATTAGGTTTCTAGGGTTATATTAGTATTTCTAAGGATATACTAAGTTTCTAGGGATAGATTAGGTTATACATATGGTTTCGAGAGACATATTAATTTGTAAAGGCATGAATGTCTAATTGCACTTTTATATGGTTGTTTATGACATTTTAGTGGCTTAGCCTCACTTTTGTGGGTGTGCAACTTAGACTTGTTTTTTCCATTTTCTTGTAGGCTTGCAATTTAAAATTAGGTGAGGTAGATACATATAATCACTACCTCCTTGTCATTGTAAACAAATTCAATAAATATGAAAAATTTGATATACAACAAGATCTTGGAGCCTTAGAGAATCTCACAAATCGAATTACTTGCAAAAACCATCAAAAAAGCATGAAAGAGGAACAATTTTGCATACACAGTGTGAACTGAAACTGGATATTATTTGGATGTCTAACATGTGAATATGTTTAGAATAGGTTTATATTACATCTGGTGCATTCATGAAGCTTAGGAAGCCCAATATGAGTGTACATGTGAAATTGGCGAAATTGGCCTCAATCCCCCCTAGGTGGGCCAAACTCGCTCCAACTCAGCCCAAATGGTCACAAATGGTGGTGTGGATGTGGCTAAAGTGTGATGGAGAAATCATGACTCCTTGGAATGTGTGGGTGTGCAAAATAAGGTGAGTGAGAGGCTCAAGGTGGGCATTAAATGCTCCAATAGTCCAAAATTTGGCCTAAGACCACCCCTATCACTCCTAGTCAACCACAATTCCACAATTCCACAATTCAAGGAATGGGAGCACACCGGTCATTCATGAGGGTGCAAATCTGGATTTTTAATGATATGGAGCACTTCTATAGGTGTGAAAGCAACAAATTAACTGGTTATCATGCTGGATTAACTTCCCTAAGTCCAAATTGTAACATATCAATGCATAAATGCAATTAAAATTGGTTAAGGATTTAGAACAAGGTACTAAGTGGTGGATTAATTTTCTAACACCCCCCTGTAACCTTAAATTAGTACAAATTATGAAAATAATGTGGGGGGCCTTGGAAACAAAGGCTCAAGTCATCTCGATACAAACATAAATTTATATTTGTCCATGTAAATTGAGGAAAAGAAGCAAAACCTCATGGGACAAAACCTTCCCTCTAAAATGGACATGGGGATGAAAACCTGCAAAAAATATCATCAATCACCATCCATCACTCACTCCAAGAAAATATCTCAAGTGAGTGAAGGTCTTCTCAGTGAAACTCTTGGTGATTATGTGAGCAGTTTGCTCGATGGATGGGCAATATTGCAAGGAAATCACTCAGTCATGCGCTAAGCCTCAGATGTAGTGCATATGGATCTATATATGATTTTTTCTCTACCTCTGAATGGTATCAAAAGATATTTTCATGGAACTTTTATTTTCCACCCAAATGTTGGCAGGAGAATGAATTGCAACACCAAACTCCTGAAGAATTCCTTGCAACCAAACACACCATGTGCTTGCATTCACTGCTTCCCTATACTCGGCCTTTGCTGAAGAAAGAGAAATTGTATGTTGTTTCTTACTAGACCAGTGAATAGGATCTTCAGAAAGCATGAAAAAAAAACTTGAAGTTGACTTTCTGTTTGTGGGATCTCCAGCCCAATCCGAATCAGAAAATCCAGCTAGTTGAAGTGAAGAATTAGCTGCATAGTGTACCCCAAAACTCGTTGTTCCTTGGACATATTGGAGGATAATTTTGCTTCCTTCCAATCGATCTCATGTGTTTGGTGAATATACCTTGCTGTAACACTTACAACATAATACAAATCAGGTCTAGTATGTGTAAGCTACAACAAACTAACAACTATCTGCCTGTACAGTGTACAATCTATCAAAGGAGAATCACCAAATTCACCTAGTTTAATGCCAGAAAGAAAAGGGAACTTGGATGCCTTACAATAAGCCATATTGAAATTAATTAGCATTTTTGAAGAATACTTAGGTTGACTCAGCATGATGCCTCTTTCATATTTCTCAATTTCCATCCTAGAAACTGTCTTAGCAATCCTAGATCTGTCATTGCAAACTCATTATCTAAGGATGCCTTGATTGATCCAATTTGATTGTTGTAGCTCCCTGTAATTAAGAGGTCATCTACATACAGTAAAATAACCTACAATACAATGACATTTGTCTGCAAATACACATTTGGATCAGAATTGCATCGAATGAAACCACTTGAAAGCAAGAAAGCATCCATTTTTGCATACCAAGCCCCAGGGGCTTGCTTAAGTCCATAAAGTGATCTATTAACCCTGAAAACACGTGAAGGATCCTCTTGGAAACCTTCATGTTTCTGCATGTAGATATCCTCCTATAGTTCACCATGCAATAATGCACTCTTTATTAATTTGTCACAGTAATCTAGGGACTAAAACACAGTCTCATAAAATATTAATAACAATAAGGCATGAAAATGGTGTAATTGAGCTACAAAATGAGTAGCCGCTCTATATATTCACACAAAGAATGAGTAATACAATACAATGATCATGCTGCAAGCATGAATGACAAAGCGATTTGAATTCCCAAGGAGGTCATTCGAATTGAATGAGTGAGTCTAACTTAACTGAATGTAAGCCACAGTCAACACTTAAGTTAACCATCGATCAAAACCCTAATTGAATCAACTGAGCCCTAACTGATGTCAGAGTGCAATAAATGACTGAGTCTAACTAAAATTAGGTCAGACACATGTCACAGCAAGCCAACCATCAAGTGGTAGTGCTTTAATGACTCCAATGAACCCCCAACGAGGTTAACTGAAGTGTAACTGAACATCAGAAGTGGTTGGAGGCGCCCCTGTTGACTCCACTTCATTAAATAATCAATTTAATGAAGGGAGGCACCTTCATTGCTCTATTTAACTGATTGTAACCATTAGTTAGCAATAAAGTACATTAATGACACTCAGATCACCCCTGGAGTGCTCCAGTTAGCCTCCCCGAATGTAGGAGAAGGCTAAGTTATCCTCCTTGACTGAAGGTAGGAGTGGATGTGATCTAGCTGATTTCATCTAGTGCTCCTCTAATGTTAATTTAGTCAATAATACTTAGGATAGTGGTTTAACTAGGCCAAATTGACCAAAATGAGTGTGTAAGGTGGTAAATATCTCCAACACCCCCCCTTAAGCTATACTCAGGAGGGATAGAAAACATAAAATGCATAAAAATGCTAGGGCCCTGGGAACTAAGGCCATACATCACCCTGTACAGTGCTGAAACTGAAACAATGCTAAAAAACAAACTAAGTGAGGAAAAGAGGGAAAACCCAGTGGGAACCCCCGCCCCCTCAAGCTAAACACTGAAATTAGTCTGAATCACCCTGATGAACTCACCCCCAATAGTCAATGGAGGTAAGTGAACTTCTTTTCTAAAAAATCTCTTGGTAAAGATGTCTGCAATCTGCTCATTAGTCGGGCAGTATTGCAGAATGATGGTCTTGTCATGCACTAGCTCCCTGATATAGTGCATGTGGATCTTGACATGCTTGGTCCTATGCCTGTTAACTGGATCTGTGGATATCTTAATAGCACTTTGATTGTCACAAAAGATGATATTGGACAAAGTACTACCAAGATCAAACTATGAAAGAATGCCTTGCAACCAAATTGCTTGGATGCAAGCATTCACCGCTCCTCGATACCCGACCTCTGCTGAAGATAATGCTATGGCAGCCTACTTTTTGCTAGACCAGAAAATGGGGCCACCACCAAACATGAATACATCTCCGGAAGTAGACTTTGGATCAATAGAATCACCCACCCAATTGGAATCTGTGTATCCAACCAAATCTATCTCGGAGTCCACAACATAGTGAATGACGTAGGTCCTAGTTCCCTGAATATATTGGAGGATCCTCTTGACTGCATTCCAATGAAGATCATGAGGCTGATGCATGTATCTTGATACAGCATTCATGACATAACATATATCAGGCTGAGAATGTGTCAAGTACAACAAGCTACCAATCAGTTGTTGATAGATAGTGCAGTCCATGGGAGGTGTGCTTTTCCTTCTTCAAGGTTGATCCTTGAAAGGAAACGGAATGGTGCAGGCCTACATTTAGCCATGTTAAACTTGACTAATAGGTCTGATATGTATTTGTATTGAGTGACCATTATCCCATCAGAATTTTGCTCAATTTCGATCCCCAAAAATTGTTTTAGGAGCCCCAAATCACTCATTTCAAAGGCATTGTGGAGAGCAGTTTTGATGGCTGAAATGGAAGCAACTGTGCTACCTGTGATCAGTAAGTCATCAACATATAAAAAAATAATAATCAAATGACCATCATACTGCTGTAAATACACAGTTGGATCTGATCTACACCTTTGGAAGTTTTGCAAGAGAAGGATTGCATCCATCCTAGAATACCACTCTCTTGGGGCCTGTTTTAACCCGTATAGTGACTTCTTTAGCTTGCAAACCAAATATGGATCAGAGATGTAGCCCTCGGGCTGCTTCATGTATATATCCTCATGAATATATCCATGTAGAAAGGCTGACTTAACATCCATATGATGCACTTCCCAGTGCTTGGATGCCGAAATTACCAAAACTAGGCAGATGGAGTCCATTTTTGCAACCGGTGCAAAGGTCTCATGGTAGTCCACGCCTTGGACCTAAGAGAAACATTTTGCCACCAGCCTTGAATTATATTTGTAGGTGCTTCCATCAGCAGAAACCTTGGTCCAAAACACCCACTTGCATTGAACTAATTTCCTTCCCGGGGGAAGAGAAACTAGTTCCCAAGTAGTGTTTTTCTGAAGAGAATTCATCTCTTCATCCATGGAAACTTTCCATCTCGGATCCTTCCGAGCATGGTATTAGGATTTTGGGTCTGCACTAATCATCAAATAACAGGTTTTGGAC
This sequence comes from Pseudotsuga menziesii, assembly GCA_001517045.1. Taxonomy (NCBI): domain Eukaryota; kingdom Viridiplantae; phylum Streptophyta; class Pinopsida; order Pinales; family Pinaceae; genus Pseudotsuga; species Pseudotsuga menziesii. Next base: position 299,678 of record LPNX010990445.1, on the reverse strand, counting down.
AGCAAATTATCATGACAAGAGATCGCAATACCTGCTCTTTGGAAATTAGACCGAGTTCTCCTTGGATCATCCGGATTTCCAATGTTATCTCCTGAGGAGGAGAGTGTCTGTCGGGCCCACATGGGAAGATGATTTTGCACTTTAGGTTCTGATTCATCATCTGATGTTTGCTGCAAACTGATATCAGAAATTAGAGGATCCAAATCAGGGTCATCACCACCAATTTCAGCATCCAAATATTCAGTAGAATAGAAAGGAAAATCAGCAGTTTTCTCCTTCACTAGTTCCACCTCCTGAAGAGGCTCATCGAACTTGACACTTCTCTTGATGATGATCTGTTTTGTTTTGATATCTAGTAGCTTGAAACCTTTTGATTCATCATGATACCCAATAAACAGACATTTGATGCTTTGCGGTTGCAAAGCCCTTCTTTTATCAAGTGGATTCTGGGCCCATGCAGTGGACCCAAACACCCGTAGGTTCGACACATCCGGCTTGTGTCCAAAGTATGCTTCGAAAGGGGTCTTCCCTTTCACATATGAGTGAGGCACCCTGTTTTGAATGTATGTAGTAGCATGTATGGCTTCAGCCCACAAATTTGCAGCCAACTTCTTTGATTCCAACATACAGGTGGTCATCTCCTTGAGAGATCGATTCTTCCTTTTCGCTACACCGTTCTACTGGGGAGTGTAGGGAATTGCATTAGAGGAAATTTGGGGTCTAAAATGGGCCTTATAAGAAAATGTGCCAAAATAAGTTTTTGTGAGTTGGAATTCAAGAACCAATAGAATTTCAATAAAATAAGTCAACCATAATGGTTGAATTGACATATTTGTCATTAAAAAAAACTACTTTTTTTGTTCGTATTTTCGACATATCTCCTTATGTTTTTACTCAAATTTCGATCGGGAGAGCTCGTTGGATGCAGAATTTGATTTTGCATCCAACGAGTACCCATACTGCATACTTTTGACGGACCCCACTACCCAAAAAAAAGAAATACCTGAAAAATGTGATGATGACATCATCATCACATTTTTTCAAGTATTTCATGTTTTTGGGGTAGCGGGGTCCGTCAAAAGTATGCAATGTGGGTACTCGTTGGATGCAGAATCAAATTCCGCATCCAACGAGTTATCCCGATTGAAATTTGAGTAAAAACACAAGGAGATATGTCGAAAATACGAACGCAAAAAGTAGTTTTTTTCTTTCTTCCTCTAAAATTAATCAATATTATTTTATTATTTTAACTATTATTTTATTATTTTCCTTAGGAGGCCCATTTTAGACCCCAAAATTCCTCTAATGAATGTTGGACCTGAATGCCACTTTGGGAGCATATGTGAAGCAACTCATTACTGACATACTCCCTTCCATTATCATATCTCAAGATCTTGATCTTAAGCCCAGAGGCATTCTCGATCAAGGCCTTCAATTCAGAAATTTTTTCACATACTTCAGACTTCTTTTTGAGAAAGAAGACCCATGTGTACCTTGAAAAATCATCAATAAAAGTCAGAAGATACCTTGATCCATTCATGGATGTGACAGGCATCAGACCCCTGATATCAAAATGTATCAGCCCCAATATGCATGTAGCTCGGATTGCCTTCCCCCAATCGAACTTGTGCTCAGGGTGTTTTCCAATCACACAGCCCTTGCAATTTCTAGTGGTTTCCTTGATGACCGGGAGGCCTTCAACCATGGAGTTTTTTTGTAATTGCTGCAAATATTTGAAATTTAGATGGACAAACCTTTCATGCGATAGCCTACTAACTTCATTTCCATGAGTTAGCAGAGCGGTGGGCTTTGCATTTGAAACAAAGTGGGAGAACTCATAGGATTTTGCATGATGGTTTGCAAGGCCTTTAGCAATGAGTTTCCCAGATGCAAGTTCTGTTATCTCAACATCATTAGGGCTGAAAGATACTCTCTTAGGCACTCCTGTATGTGTCATCTGATAGACACTAAAGAGATTTGATGCAAGAGACAGTACATACAAAACATTTGAACAATAGCCATTCTCAAGATCAACCGTACCTTGTCCTTCTGAAATGATGGTGGAGTCATCTCCCATGTGGATGAGGATGTATTTGCTGGTCTTCAAGGATGAAAAGGAGTCTCTTTTAGCCATAATGTGGTTTGAAGCTCCAATATCGATCAAGAGTGCTTTGGACTTCGAAGTGCTTGCCATGAGGGCATGACCTTTTTCATGCTGTGGTTCCCGATCTTGTTGATCTCTCCTCTAAAAGATTTCCAGAAGATTGATGTGATTTATCTAAAGGAGAGAGGTAGCTTCATCAATCTTCTTCTTCATGCAGGCATGTTTAGGGTGGAAGCCCTTCCCGTAGTATGAACACTTGAATTTTTCCTTTCCATGATGCCCTTTTCCTTTGTTCTTCCTTGATCCAGAAGACTCATCATGCTGCTGGTTTTGAACTTTAGGCTTAAGAGCTTCGAATTTAGTTTTTGGGTTCTTTTGCTGCTTTCGTTTACCCTTTAGATCTTTGGGCCCCGAGACATGGAGGGCTTGATCACGGGAGGATCTGATGATCCCCATCTGGACAAGCTTATCATGTTCACTTGTCAGGGACTCAATGAAGGCATTGAGTGTAGGAATATTCCATCCATGGGTTATGAGCTTCCCCACACAGAATGTAGAGACAAAAATTGAATAATCAGCTCCAAGTTTGGAGAGTATGGCGAGGATGGGCTGATCATCCTCCTTCTCCACTTTGCATTGCTTCAAGAGGAAGACAATGTGCTTGAACTTTGTGAAAAAGTCATTCAAGGTCTTGAAATTGGAATCCTGGAGAGACATCAATTCATTTTTGAGCTGGTAAACTCTCAAATCATCCTTATTTCCATATAGGGTTGCCAATTTGTCCCAAATTTCCTTTGGAGTCTTCAATCCTGAAAGATGGAAAAGAAGATCCTGGGAAATAGAGAGGCACAAGAAGCCAAATGCTTCATCCTTCTTGTTCAAGAATATTGATTTGTCTATAGCAGTACTAGGCTCATCTTTAGTGTCCATGGTGACTCTATAGAGTCCTCTGGCATGTAGCTCAATCTCCATGTCTCCTTTCCATGAGTGGAAATTGAACGGAGTCAAAATATCTATTGAGGAGGCTATCTGAATCTGCTGGAGCGAATGCTTCACCTATACGAAACCTGAAAATAACAACAGAAAGGGAAATATAAGGTCGGATAGCCTGCACATTTTAGGATTTCATCACACCCAGCATAGTCAATCAAGAAAGCTTGATCAACAAGTTCTTTACTTGGGGTATTAAGTGGTAAGCCTTGGCTTCTGGTGCAATGCTAGATTTTTGAGCTATTGCTCATTTTTCATGCAAAAATATGTCAAAAATCTTGTTTTTGAGAGATAGAGCTTCATCCCGCCGTGAGCTCTAATACCATATTAATTTGTCACAGTAATCTAGGGACTAAAACACAGTCTCATAAAAGATTAATAACAATAAGGCGTGAAAATGGTGTAATTGTGCTACAAAATGAGTAGCCAGTCTGTATATTCACACAAAGAATGAGTAATACAATACAATGATCATGCTGCAAGCATGAATGACAAATCAATTCGAATTCCCAGGGATGTCATTCGAATTGAATGAGTGAGTGTAGATTAACTGAATGTAAGCCATAGTCAACACTCAAGTTAACCACCGATCAAAACCCTAATTGACTCAACTGAGCGCTAACAAAAGTCGGAGTGCAATAAATGACTAATTCTAACTGAAAGTAGGTCAGACACATGTCACAGCAAGCCAACCATCAAGTGGTAGTGCTTCAATGACTCCAATGAACCCCGATGAGGTTAACTGAAGTGTAACTGAACATCAGAAGTGGTTGGAGGCGCCTCTGTTGACTCCAGTCCATTAAATAATCATTAAATAATCAATTTAATGAAGGGAGGCACCATCACTGCTCTGTTTAACTGATTTTAACCATTAGTTAGCAATAAAGTGCATTAATGACAATCAGATCACCCCCAGAGTGCTCTAGTTAGCCTCCCCAAATGTAGGAGAAGGCTAAGTTAGCCTCCTTGACTGAAGGTAGGTGTGGATGTGATCTAGTTGATGTCATCTAGTGTTCCTCTAATGTTAATTAAGTCAATAATACTTAGGATAGTGGTTTAACTAGGCCATATTGACCAAAATGAGTGTGTAAGGTGGTAAATGTCTCCAACACTCTTGACATCCATATGGTGCACTTTCCAACCTTTACTAGCTGGAATTGCTTGAACTAGCCTTATTGAATCCATCTTTGCAACCAGTGCAAAGGTTTCGGCATTGAAAACACCTTGGAATTGATAGTATCCCTTAGAAACCAATATGGCATTTTACTTAACATCTGAACCATATGCAGAAATTTTGGTTCGAAATATCCACTTGCATTGCAAAATCTTCCTCTTGGGAGGAAGGGGAACCAATTTCCATGTTTCATTCTCTTGGAGAGAATTGAAATTATCTTGCATTGCTGATTGCCACCTTGGATCATGAAAAGATTTTTGATATTAATATTTATCAGATCCAATCATTATATAATAGTGCTCCGCAAGAGCACTTTCACTTGCATAGGAAGCATTGTGAATTTGAGATCTAGTCTTCCTAGGCTCTAGGGAATTTCCTACCAATTCCCTTGCAGCTTATATGATGTTTTCAGCCCATTTTGGCCTTGATGGTGAATCATCTAAAGAAATGTCATCTACATCCATAACATCATGAGAATTATCAGAAAATACATAGCTTGAATCATTACTTACTTCATCAAGGTGTTGGGGAGAAGAGCATTCCCCCCGTGCAAGCTCAAAATCTGGTATTGGCTTCTCTTCAAATTGCACACTCCTCTCAATGAAAGTATTGAGTGTGGATGTGTCAAATAGAATATAACCCTTTTTTCCCTCACCATAACCAACCATGATGCATTCCTTGCTCTATGGCTACAAATCCTTCCTCTTTTATGAAGGAATTCAAGCCCATGCTCTTGATCCAAAAAATATGAAATTTGAGACATTTGGTTTATGGCCAAACCATGCCTCATAGGGATTTTTTCCTTCGACAGATTGGTGGAATTCCCTGTTCTATATATATTCATCACAATTAATATCATCATCCCATATCTTGGGACTTATATCCTTTTCCTCAATCATGCATGTGGCCATCTCTTTGAAAGATCTATTTTTCCTCTCTACCACACCATTTTGTTGTGGTGTGTAGAGAGTTGAATGTTGAATTTGAATGCCACATTCCTCACAAAGATTCTTTGTATTTTTGTTGAAATATTCTTTCCCATTGTCAGTCTTAAGGATTTTTATCCTATGCTCACCTTGATTCTCCACTATGGCCTTCCAAATCTTCAATTGCTCAAATACTTCAGATTTCAATTTTAGAAAGTATACCCAACATAATCGTGAGTAGTCATAAATGAAGGTGAGTACATACCTTGATCCACCATAGGAGAGAGTGGGTAGAGGACCAAACATGTTTGAATGTACCAATCCAAGAGGTAGTGAGGCTCTCCATGCCTTCCCCTTCTCATATCTGCGCTCTGGATGCTAATTCCAAACTACACAACCAATGCAAGCTCCATTTGAAGATTTGATTGAAGGAAGCCCTTCCACCATCTCATCCTTGTGCAGTGCTTGGAGATAATTGTAGTTCATGTGTCCAAATATTTCATGCCATATCTTGGAGGTCTCATTGGCATGAGAGAGGAGTGCTTGGTCACTAGAACTAGGGAGAAAAATTGAGAACTTGTACATCCTCTCTTCGTGGTCTGCATACCCAATTGCCACAACTTGGTTGGGTGAGATTTCTGAAATCTCTTACAAGTCAGGAGTAAATGTTACTCTCTGGGATTCTCCTGTATGAGTCATTTGATATACTGACAACAAATTTGCTGCCAAATCTGGTACATATATCACATCATTGAAATCACCATGCTCCAAGTCAATCCTATCAACTTTTTTGGTCTGGATTTCAGAGTCATCTCCCATTCGAACTGTTGGGCCACTATTAGAATTCATAGATGAGAAGAGCTATCTGGTGGAAACCATATGTCTAGATGCCCCTGAATAAATAATTAAGGTAGAGGAATTAGAAGTACCTGCTACCAAGGCATGGCATTTCTCTTTGTTATCTGAACATGAGGTGCCATATTTCTTCCTTGTGCCATTTGGGACATTGATGTTGTTTTTCTCCAACAAGTGCGCCATATGATAAATGGTTTTATTCATGCAGGAGCTCTATGGATTCCATCCCTTGTGGAAATATGTGCATTTTTTTCTCTTTCCCTTTCTTATCCTTCTCCTTAGGAAGATTCGAACCCCCATCACTAGTTTTTGGATTTATTCGAACGCCCACCCATGGAAAAGTATTGATATTTAGATTTGATGGTGCCCATTTGAACTATATTTTCTTACTCCTGGGTAAGGGATTCCATGAAGGTGGCTAGTGTTAGCATCTACCAATTTCAAAGTGTCAATTTGCCAGAATGGAAGGTGCTTACAAACGCTGAAAATTATGGGCCTAACTGTTTGAAAGGATGGAAAATATCAATTGATCCTCTTTCTTCTCAACTACACATTGCTTTAGTTGAAGCAATAGAGACTTAAACTTCGTGAATAATTCCTGTATAGTTTCAAAATGCGTTGGGCTTAGGCTTATGAGCTCGTTTTCAAGCTGATGTCCTCTCAATTCATTAGTTTTCCCAAAGAGTGATTCTAGTTTAACCTAGACTTCATTTGGGGTTGTCAAACTATCTATATCAAATAAGAGCTCTCGTCAAATACTCAGGCATATAAATCCATAGGCTTCATTAAGTCTATGGTGATGTAATCGGAGAAACCACAGTATCGAAATGACAAAGTCGACGTTTCGAATCCATATCAGGATCCATCATCAGGACAAGTCGAATATGGAGAGAGTGAAAACCAAGGTTAAATACTGGAGCTGGGTAAAACGTCTAAGGGCGGCCACGGAGACTAGGGTTTGCTAGGTCAAAAAATAAATTTTTTTAATTTTATTTAATTTCAAAATTTGCGGAAAAATGATCTCTTCCAGTTTTTAATGATTTTTAAAAACCACCTAAGGCCCTAAGATTTTTAAAAACCCTTTCAAAACCCTAAAGTTTGAATTTTATTATTCGTAATAACAATATTTTAAAACTTAAAGTTCTTAAATTTATTAATATTAATAACAAATTTGAAACCTAATATTAAACTTAGAAACTTAAAGTTCTTACATTTGTTTTTATTAATGAATTTTAATTTTAGCTATAATTAAGTTTTAGTGAAAGGTGATCTTTTAGCTTAATTTTGGATTTCATGGGTTGAAAGGTTGATTTTTAAATTAATTTCAAACCCTAAAGTTTTAAATTGATTTTACAAGCCCTAAAGTTTTGAACCATTTAAAAACCTAAAGTTTTAAAATTATTATTATTAACCCTTTTTAAAAAACCTTAATGATAACTTAAAATTTTTAAAAACATAAAGTTATTAAATTTAGTAATGAATTTTAATTATAATTAAAACTTCTTTGTAAGGTGTTCCTTTAGTTTAATTTTGGATTTGTTAAAAAATTTTAGAATTTTTAATAGAAATCTTAAAGTCTTTTAATTTTATTATTATTCATCATACATCTTGATAATGATTTTTAATCCTAAGGTCATTAAATTTCTTATTATTAATAACAAAACTTATTTTAATTTTAAAATGTTTAAACTTAGGGAGAAATAAAAGGAATTTTAAGGTTTTTAAATTATTTTTAAAATCCTAAAGTTTTTAAACAGATTCAAAAAGATCTTTCAATTTTAATTTAAAATTTTAGGGTATTTTAAATTAAGGTTTGATAAGGACAAGGAAGACAAAGGGATAAAGGGGGAAGGGCTTGAAAGAGGACAAAGGGCAGAAGGAAAACGGTTAAGGGACAGAGTGGCCTTTCCGATTAAGAATAGAGGGAAGCCAACTAGTGCTCACCTCGAGCCCACCATCCCTGTTTAGGTTGTGTGGGAGTTTGGTAATCTCTAAGGCCTCCCTAAATTTTCTTTTAAAATAGTGGTCTTCTTTCGCGAGGATAATGGTGTCTTCTAGGCAAATGTGATGTTTGGTTTTGGCCACATGTTCTGCTAGGGCTGAGGAACGGATACGTTCTATTTTAATGTCCTCCCCATGTTCTTTTAGCCGCGTGTGGAAAGAACGTCCCGTCTCACCTATATAGCTGATCTTGCACGAGCAAGGGATCTTATAAACCCCTCTGAATTGTGTATGATCAACTGGATCTTTAACGGATCTCATTCTTTTCTTAATGGTCTCTAGGGGTTTAAACGAAGTCGTGATGTCGTTCTTGTTGAGAATTCTAGCGATTTTATCAGTCACCCCTTGTATATACGGTAAGTAAGCTCGTGGGTTGGTGGTGGTCTTGTTGTCAGAATTTTTCACACCCGTAAGGTTCTTGTTGTGGGTTTTGCCGAGGGTCTTCGTAATGACCTTGGGTTTGTAACCTATGTTCGTGAAGACTTCTTTGAGGTGGTCTTTTTCTTTTTCAATATGTTCCGAGTCTGCGATCCTCGAGGCTCTCACTGCCAGGGTATTGAGAACGCCTATCTTCTGGGAAGGATGGTGGTGGGAGTCTGCGTGGAGGTAGCTATCCGTGTGCGTCTTTTTACGGAACACCTCGTGTCCTAGAGTGCCATCTTCTTTTCTCGTAAGGAGGACATCTAGAAATGGGATGCTCCCGATTACCTCAAGTTCCATTGTGAATTTGATGTTGGGGGAGATATTATTCAGGTGTGTTAGGAACTTCTTGAGTTCCTCCTCACCATGTGGCCAAACCACATTCGTGTCATCCACGTACCTTTTCCATCTTGATGGTTTTAGAGGATAGGAGTCTAGGGCTTCTCTCTCAAATTTTTCCATAAAGAGGTTAGCAACAATGGGTGAGAGGGGGGATCCCATAGCTACACCTGTGGTTTGCTCATAAAATTCACCTTGGAAGCTAAAGAAGGTTGATCTTAGGCAGATTTCTGCAAGCTTGGCTGTGTGGGGGTTGGTGGCATCCTTGATAACCTGGATGGCTTCCTCTAAAGGTATCTTTGTGAAGAGTGAGACCACGTCAAAGCTTAAAATCATGTCCTTAGGTTCTAACTTCTCATCTTTGATTAGTTCGACAAAATGGCTTGAGTGCTTAATGAAGGAACTAGTATTGCCGACCAAGGGACCTAGAAATTTGGCTACGTATTTGGCAAGTTCATAGGTGGGGGATCCTATAGTGTTGACGATAGGACGGAGCGGGACTCCTTCTTTGTGGATTTTGGGTAGGCCATAAATCCTCGGAGTGATGTCTCTAGTGGGGATAAGGCGTTTTTTCAAATGATCATCCAGATTGGAGTTCAAAATCACTTTTTTGACTTCTTTAATTACTCTAGAGATGGGATTGCTACTTAGTTTCCTATAGCTTCCACTATTGGTGAGGTGGTCAAGCATTTTAATATTGTAGTCCGCCCTATCCAAAATCACAGTGGCTCCTCCTTTGTCCGCTTTAAGAATAACTATGTCTTCATTAGCCCTCAAGTTTCTTAAGGCGCGTTCTTCTTCTTTTGTAATGTTGCGCTTGGGTGGCTTGGCTTTTCTCAATATCAAGGCACACTCCTCTCTTATTGTTTCTTGATGAACTTTGTTCAAATTTTGGATGCTATCCTCAATGTTGCAGATAATGGATTCGACTGGAATGGTTCTAGGGGCTACAGCAAAATTGAGACCTTTTTTCAAAATGGTGGATTCCGCACTATCTAGTGTGTGGCTGGAGAGATTCACTAACTTCTTCCCATCATTTGTCCTAGGCGGTAAGGTATTGTTCTGCATAGTTGTATTTATTCCGAGGCTGGGGTTTAACCTCAATCTATTATTACCTACGTTTTCCCTATGCGCTAAGGTATTATTTTCCTTATTCATTAATGTAATGTCATGGTTCAAATCTGAATCAATGCTATTTGCTAAACAATTCTTTGCTATTGAAACACTAAAAACTGACCTGTCGTTTGCCGTCGTTCCCCCGAATGCTGGTATGCTGTCTTTGGCATGATTTGTATCACACGCTGGTGTACTGTCATTCGCCCCCCCTCGCTGGTGTATTTCTCACGAGTGCCCTCCTTGCTGACGTTGGTGTATTGCTGGTATCAAGCTGATGTATAATGCTGTTGGCTTGATCTACATTATGAGCTAGTGTATTGCCGAAATGTGCTCCATCGCTTGCATTACGTGTTGATGCTGGTGTATAGTCTTGCGCCCTACTCGCTGGAATATGTCCCTGTGCTATCGCTAGTGTATTGCCGGTGTCGCGTTGGATAATATTACTGTTGGCCTGTCCTCCGCTTGCACCAAGCGCTAATGCTGGTGTAACACCATTTAACTTTGTACCAGACATTTCTTTATTGAAAAACGCTGGTTCTTCATTTATCAAGCAGAAATCTGGTAGCCAGTGTGCCCTCCGCGCTGGTGTATTGCCATGCGTCCCCCTCGCTGGTGAATTTCTCAGGTGTGCCCTCCGTGCTGGCGTTGGTGTGTTGCTGGTGTCAAGCTGATGTATAATGTTGTTGGCCTGATCTACATTATGTGCTGGTGTATTGCCGAATTGTGCTCGTGGCGAATGTCCCTCGCTTGCATTATGTGTTGAAGCTGGTGTATAGTCCTGCGCCCCATTCGCTGGTATATGTCCCTGTGCTATCGCTAGTGTATTGCCGGTGTCACGCTGGATGATATTGCTGTTGGCCTGTCCTCTGTTAGCACCAAGCGCTAATGCTGGTGTATTGCTGGGGCAGACACCATTTAACTCTGTATCAGACATTTCTTTATTGAAAATTGCTGGTTCTTCATTTATCTTTCAATTGTTTGCCACCAGATCCTTGATTGCCGTCAAACCATCGAGCGCTATCTTCCCTTTGATTGCTGTTCTATCATCAATTGTGGTCTGCGCAGGTGTATTGCTCAGGTTCAGGCGCGATTCCAGTTTCAAGATTTTCTTTTCTTGTCTCAACTGTGCCTTACGTTCTCGGTTCAATGCTTTCAAGGCCGCGCTAGCATCTGCTACTGTCCAGAGATCCAAGTGTGTGGTATTTGCTAAACATAAGTGCAGGGTGAGTGCTTTTTTGGACAGACCATCCAACTCACATCGTTTCTTTTTTATTTCAGCTCTCACCAGCGACTCGCTAAGTCTGTCGAATGCTTTCTTATTCCATCTATTGCGCATTCTGTGTTTGATGGAGGCTAATTCAGGGATAAGTTTCTTATCCCTACATTGTTTCAAGAAGTTTAGGTCCGCAGCCCTCAGTTTTATCTTAATCCTCAATCTCTCCAGAAGACGGAATTTTTGCCAGATATCCCTTCCGTGCAGGGATGTAATCTCTGTTGCTAAATTTCTGTGGTGATAAGTTAGTGGTGATGTAATCGGAGAAACCACAGTATCGAAATGACAAAGTCGACGTTTCGAATCCATATCAGGATCCATCATCAGGACAAGTCGAATATGGAGAGAGTGAAAACCAAGGTTAAATACTGGAGCTGGGTAAAACGTCTAAGGGCGGCCACGGAGACTAGGGTTTGCTAGGTCAAAAAATAAAATTTTTTAATTTTATTTAATTTCAAAATGTGCGGAAAATGCAGCTCAAACAATGTGCGGAAGTACTTAGCTTTCTCTACAACAGAGTTTGGCTCAACTTCTATGCCCATTGTAACTTTGTAGAGAACCTTAGATCTCAATTGAATAACCATTTCTACCTTCCAATTGAATAAATTCAAGGGAGTAAGCAATATGTGGTTTTCTTCCATTTCTGTTTGTGCTAATGGCGAGAAATTTGCTGAAAATCCTGCAAAACACTCAATTTTATCTGGAAATTATCTAAAAAAATGCATCTCAAACACTCAAGGTTGATATGAAACTCACTAAATCCACTCAGCTTTGATACCATGTGATAATTTTGATCTACAACAAGATCTAGGATCCTTAGAGAATATCACAAAACGAATTACTTGCAAAAACCAACAAAAAAGCATGAAAGAGGAACAATTTTGCATACATAGTGTGAGTAGAAAATGGATATTATTTGTCTATCTAACATGTGAATTTGTTTAGAACAGGTTTATATTACATCTGGTGCAATTCGTGAGGCTTAGGAAGCCAAATCTGAATGTACATGTGAAATTGGCCAAATTGGCCTCAATCACCCCTAGGTGGGCCAAACTTGCTCCAGCTCAGGCCAAATGGTCATGAGTGGTGGTGTGGACGTGGCTGAAGTGTGTTGGAGCAATCATGAATCCTTGGCATGCATGGGTGTGAAAAATAAGGTGAGTGGGAGGCTCAAGGTGGGAATTAAATGCTCCAACAGTCCAAAATTTGGGCCAAACCGCCCCTAGCACTCCTAGTCAACCACAATTCCCCATTTCAAGGAATGGGAGAAAACATGTCATTAATGAGGGTGCACATGTGGAGTTTGACTAAGCTGGAGTGCTCCTGTAGGTGTGAAAGCAACAAATATACTGGTTATTATGCTGCATTAAATTCCTTAAGTCCAAACTATAGAATATCAATGCATAAATGCAATTAAAATTGGCTAAGGATTTATACTAAGGTACTAAGTGGTGTATTACTGTTCTAACAACAAATTCAAAACAAGAAACTTTTATCACTCTGGAAAGGGAATTCACATAGTTGTTTTAGATTTTATGTGTAGTTGTTTTAGATTTTATGTGTGGTTGTTTTCTTTGGAATTTTCTAATTGTTGTATTCGAGATGCATAGTGTTGTATGCACTACTATTTATTGATATGTGGAATCCAAGCAAGGAGATAATTGAATGGGGTTTTGAATTCTAAAGTTTAATAGATAGATGAGGAAAACCTATGAAAAAGAGAAGATGTGAGAAATTGTGCAATTGTGCAAGGTATTGTAAAAGTAATTTATACTTACAACAATGGCAAACAGTGGCCCCCTTAATACAATAAGAAGCATATTATGGCATTAAAGTAGAAAATTAGGGCTTGCAACTTGATCCACCTACATAATTTTGATTTAGTCTTACATAGAAATTTAGATCTAGAGATGTTATTAAAAACTCGCAAGTAATTTTGATCTAGTCTTAATATTATTTTTAATATAGATTAGGTTTCTAGGGCTCGATTTCGTTTCTAGGGTTAGATTGGTGTTTATAGGGTTAGATTAGTGTTTCTAGGGATAATTTAGGTTTCTAGGGTTTCTAGAGCTAAACTAGGTTTCTAGCCATTGCTTTCTGTTTCCAGCGCTATATTAAGTTTCTAGGGTTAGATTAGTGTTTCGAGGGATATATTAGATTTCTAGGGTTTTAGGGACATATTAGGTTTTTAGGGCTATATTTGTGTTTCTAGGGCTAGATTAGGTTTCTAGGGTTTAAAAATTTGGTTTCTATGGACAAAATAGAAGGTCTGGATATCGAATTTCAGTTTGATATGGTTATTTATGACATTTTAGTTGCTTAGACCCAAGATTATGGGTATGCAATTGAAGTTTGTTTTGTGTTTCCATTATCTTGTAGGCTCATAACTTGAAATTAGGTGATGAAAGTGTCATGTAATCAATGCCTCCTTGATATTGTAGAAACACAACAAGACAAGGGTTCATTATATCATCTTTACTATTCGCTTGGTTTATTGGAGATCTTGATGCAATGCGCACTTCTCTTTGGATTATATTTCTCTTAGCTTGAAGGTTGATTTGAGAAAGTTATAGGATTTATTTTGCACATGCTATTGGTTATTGCTAAAGATTAGTTTCAATAGATTGAGAGCGGCAAAGGTGACCTAAGGCACTATGTTTCCCATCCTCGTTGAATAGATTGAGAATTTTACTTGTTGGGTTATCAAATTCCGACAAGGGAGGGGAGACTACTACACATTTATCCTACTAAATATAACAATATATGATGGTTTAAAGCACTATTAAGGAGTATAGTTATGGAATATTGCTACAACTTTATCCTAGTCCATGTAATGAGATATATTGGTAAACACTCTTAAGTATGGAAGTGATATTGTGGGTTTACAAGACCCTGTTATTTTCCCCTCCAAATATTGTTGCAACAAACCTATAATTTATTTTGTGAAGAAATTGAATCACTCATAAACCTTGGACTGACTAAGAGTGGAGCCTATAACTTTTTTTCATTTTCTTTTCTCAATTTTTTTCTTGAAAAAGAATAAATAGTGCACAACACAAATGAATCTTGATTTAAGCTTCGATGCCACTTTTTTCATTCCTTAATATGAAATGAAACCAAACTTTTAAATAAATGGAAATATCAAGACATAAACATAAGAGTCCGGGATCCTCCACTCACTATGGTTGTCTACGACCTTCTATACTATAATAATGAAGGAATACATCTCAGTGCAATAACAACTTCAAATTGATTGTGCTAGTGCTAAAGTGTAACAAAATGCATAAAATTTGGGGGAAATACTTATTTATAAAAATAAGAAACTAAAACCCTAACACTAAGTTTAGGTCACATGTGTATCCTTTTATTATATAAATATGGAATTTGTACACATATACAACCTTATTATAAATATAGTACAGTTTGTTAAATATGTTGTAATTAGGTATGTAGTGAATATTGTATTTGTGTTGTTTTTGAAAGATTGCATATTTCGTCATTTTGTTCTCAATCCAGCTCAATTTTTACAAGTATGAACATGGAATAATTATGGGTTCCTACTCAAAACATCACTAAAGAGAAATTGAGTTAATAATTTTATCATCGAGTATTGGAACAAAGTGTTGTCAAAATTTTGGAGAAATTGGCATAGTGTCAATAATGAAGTGTTATGATAGCTCGAGGATGTTTATTTCACCAGTGCTACCTTTTAACATGAGCGTGTGTAATAAATATCCTTAGGCCCCACCACAATATATGTTGTGGGAAAATTGTGTTGAGTATGATTTGGTTAGCTCTAACTTATTAGCATCATTCCTTCATATGTGATATTACAACATTACATCAAATTTTGTCCAACAATTATAACTATGTAATAATGGACATGCACCATCCATATATGTTTTCTTTTGGACGATCATTCAAGAGTCTATATATTGGCATGTGATATGAATAATATTTTTAGATATGTGCCCATATATGAAAAAATTAATAACCTATTCTAAGAACTAAACTTTTCAAGTGCACATTTTCTTCTCATTGACATTTCCAATGTTCATTCTCTTTTTTTATTATTGTAATAAAACAGAGTTAGATCAAGGAACACTTGGTAACAATGATTTTGAAAAGTCTTCCACTTACATTTGAACATTTTAAGCCCAAATGTTGAACTTTACATCTAATTCCACATATATGTATTCAAATAGTTTTGCATTTTTTGGCTCCAAAAAGATAAGTGTAAGAAGCAATTCAAAAGACAAAATGACAATGGTGCATCACTTGGACAATACAATACAATTGAGCTCTATGAGCTCTATTGAGACCAACAGTAGTGGATCATCAAGTAGGGAAATTATAGTTAGGGTCAAAGTGAGGCATATTCAAATTTATGCATGCACTAGTGCTAAAAGTAGATTCCATGACAAAGGAAACCATAACAGTAGTTTCATACTTGTACTTCTTCTTGAAGGTAATCTAGTGGCTATGATATTTCCCTCCAATACAATAATAAGTGCATAATCAACACCAATAATTGATTTAATTGAAGCTCTTCTTGCACCATCATGGATCTTATCATTTTTCCCCAAATCTAATATGACAAAATGTACAAAGGTTTAACACTGACTATGGTGATTTTTAAGATAAGTTCACTTATGTAGGAGTGATTATATCCTTTTGATTCTACTAAAATGAAAAGTAGAAACCATTAACTTTCCTTCTAGCACAAGTGCAATACCATTCTTGATAATAACATCAGAACACTAAAGTTTCTTATGGTGACATTGCCTCCTTACATTGTCTAGAGATGAACAATCATGGATCATCATGCACTAAAATTAGACATAGGTTTAAGGTGAAACATGTTCAATGGGTTTTTGGTAAAATTGAATTTCATGATAACGGAAACCCTAAGCAATGAATCCATACTAGTTCTTTTTCTTGAAGATAATATAGTGACCTATAAATTTCAATATATGATAAGAACAAATGTATAGATCCCACAACAACATTATATTTGAATACATTTATTGTTTTGAAATCATGTATCTTTTAGCTTGTTCTAGAGGAAATAAATGGACACACAACGTAGAATATTAACCATGGTTATTTTTAGGACAAGGAAACCCATAAAGTATTAATTCCATCAATTTTGTGTGAGAGAGCCGTGGGCCTAATTGAATCCAAATAAGGTATATTATGGCTATCACTTCCAAATAAAACCCAACAATTCATACACATTGAAATTGGATATGGATCCACTATTATACTTGGATCAAAACCACATGGTCGCATAATTTTTCTTCTTCATAAAATAAAGATAAAGGCTTCTCAATTTCCTTCTATCATAATACCAAGTTGAAATACAATAACAACATTCATGCAAACAATAGGATTTCTATTCATGCCATTCATACTCAAGCATGTGTACTAGAAACATAAGATTAAATAAAATGTATGTGTATTGAAAAATGGCACATCGTGCCCATAGTACATAATGGAAACATGTGCCTAAAGTAGCCAAATGAGTGTACAATTGTGTCCCATACTACAAAAATAGTACAAGTGTCCTGCACTAACTACAAATATCCATCCATATCAAATTGTTTTATCCCTTCTTTCATCAGCACTTCCAGAATCCTCTGCAAAATCAATCTTCCTCTTCCCTCAGATCAAGGAAGATACTTGACTCCTTTATCAGGGATCAATGTGCATCTAAAGACTCTGCACACAAAAAAACATTTGAAAGTTATTTAACGTTAACGAACAAACAAGTTCATGTATACTTATTAAAGTTGCAATAAAATAAAACATTTATACTCACTGAAAGTGAATAAGTGCATGTCAAAATAGGTGTCATGAGAGGTGAACATATCGATTGTACATCCGACAATGAATAAATATGATACAACTCATCCAAGTGCGAGGAATCCGAATGCGAGGTCACAAGAGACTCACCAATAGTCTATGATTCCTAGGTCTCTAGAAGCACCTATTCATCCATAGGTTGTACATGATACCAACAAACATGAGTCCTTCAAACAACTTACATACTTGATAATAAAAAATAAATAATTATGCACTCAAAGTTCGGTTAAACCTTATCTCCACATCTTGTTGAGTCTCTACAAAGACATCAAGTGCATATTACACAAAAATTTACGCAGAAACCTGCATAAAACATATAACATCAACAATTTAATACATTACATCAAGAAGTAAATGTATTTTTCCCTACATTAATATAAATATGAAAAATGATGGTAAAATAAAAATATTTACATTACCTGCAATGGTGATAAGCCAAAATTGTGTAGCATCGATTGTTGCATTTTCTTTAGTCTCTTGGGCAATATCTAGTTGTTGTGGAGGAGTCCGCTTTGATACTAGCTGCACATGTGATTATAATATGTCAACAAATTAATAAAATACTATTTTTTAAAACAAATCAAAGTTGTAATTTAAAATATAATAAAGTATTTGAATAATAATAAACTCACATATTCCAGGAATCCATTGGAGAAAATATGCGATGAAGGCCCATCATAAATGCTACTACAAGACGAGCATTGATGAACAATCATATGTTGCTCTGTAACATGTGCTTGTTCTCTCTCAGGTGTCTCTAGATTGTCATGATCACCACCAGATGACTTCTCATCGCCATGAATCCCACTATGTGCTTCCTCACCACCACTAGATGAAGATGATGATCCCCTCTAGATGAGCTCCCAATTGTTTGGAGTCTCAACAAAAGTGTCATGATGAACCAACGTCTCAACCAACTGTAGAAATTCCCCCTATGTCTCATCCAACACGCTATATGTAGGAGGATATAAACAAAGGGCAGGGGGGAGGGTGGTTTTGAGGGAGAGGAGGGAGACATACATAGTTGGGATCAACCCTAGCATGCTCCCTATCTTGGGGCATCCCTCCTTCCACCCCATGGATCTCTAAAATGTCAAAGTAATTGACATACTTGTGAAGTATAAATTGTGCATACAAATTCCATAGGAAATACAAAGGTATTTCTCTAATTCCATGTGGGTCTTCATAAAATACCATATACCACCCGTCCATCAAATTTTCTTTGATACTTTGTTCTATGCACCAATTAATGGATATATGTGATCTGTTGGTCGAAGGAACATGACCAATGCTTGGGTTTCAAAATAGGGAATAAATTTGGTCTTTACTTATTTTCAATGATTGGAACAACAGTTCTGGCCTTTTTTATCAGTACATAATGTGAGTGTTGTATACTACACATACTCGTTATATCATACTCATGCTATGTATTTTTACATTTCCACAATGATATGCATTATATTGCATATGAGTTATATTAATTTTGAATTTCCATAACACATATGTGATATATCGCATATGCATTATATTTATTTTGCAATTTCATAATCCATATGTCATATATCACATATGCATTATAACATACCTATTTCTTATGCTTAGCTATGGTTATAGGCTCGAGTCTCACTAAGCCTGGACCTAATAACACAAGCGTGTTTATGAAATCCATAATGAGCCAGTGTTTACAAAATATTTGGTGACACTAACAAGTGGAAACAACTTTGTGCGACCACCCATATATATAAATACATAACAATAAAACATTAAAGTTAGTAAATAATAAGAAAAAAATATAATATTTTAATAATTAGTTAATAATGAAAAAAAGAAAAAAAGGGTGCATCTTTTCCACCAGACTATTTAAAGTCCCATTATATTGTATTTTTCATCTCATCAATTATAGATTAAAGCCCCAAATTATATTGTATTTTTCATCTCATCTATATATATATATAAGGATTCTCTTCATTGGTATTAAGAATCGGTTTGGTTTCTTACATAAAAGAAAACAATTCACTTAATGAAGAACAATGAATAATTCAAATAATGTACACACCATAATTGCACTATTTAGAAAGTTGTTTTACAATTTCAACATATTGAGAAAATGACTAAGAAAAAAATCATTTTTTAACATGTTTTGAATCCCTCATTGACCAATTTAGCAACATTTTTGGTCTTTCAAATTCATTAAAAGAAAGAGGCAATTTGTTCATGCCCAAAGTTTGAATAATCATGAAGATACTATAATGAGATGTTTCATTACCAAAATTTTAATTAACTTTGAAATATATCGATATGGTTTGAGGCTTAAGATTATATAATGCATGCAAATAATGTTTATATATATGGTGGGCCAAGTTCGTTATTCCCCACCAAAGTTGTTCTAACTTATCGTAAAGTACTTGGTTTAGATGGAATCAACTCACGGATGGAGCGCAGTAGGGTTTCGGTGAGGGTTTGGAGCCTGCTCGCTCCAGGATGGAGGTGCGCTTAGGCAACACATCCTCTTCTTCTTGGCTGTGGCGCTGTAACTTCCTCTAGAATTTATTTTTGTTGTATTGTTCGTTCCTTGAACCAACATTTTGGGTTCTTTCCTTTCTTTGGCTGTAGGTTTTTACTGTCCACATCTCATCTACTCTTTCTTGGGACTGTAAAATGAGCTACTGCCGATGACTGGAGTCCATCCTCATGGGTTGAGGACTAGTACCAACCAATTAAAACAAGTGGGAATTGTACATATTTGTCGGTTTGTCTTGGTCCTTCGGTTGGGCAGTGATTTTGGATGGCTTGTGATTTCGTCATCTTTTTCTAGCTTCGCCGTGATGATTTTTTGTCATGCTCTTAGAAGTTTCTTCTTCTCTGGATTTTTGGGGGTTTGTCTGTCCTTTAAACCCACGTCCGTGCTGTGTATCTATCTGAAAGGGGCTGTTGGATTTAGATTTGCGGTTTTGATTAGGGTTTGATTACTTTTAACTCTGATTCTCCCCTTTGGGTTCTTTCTTAACTAGGGTTTGTTTTTAAGGATCCCTGCTGCGCCTGGTTTATCTACCTGTCTCTTTCTATGGCTCTACTGGCATCTTGCTGTCTGGTGAATCACTTGCTGTAGATTCCTTTCTATCCTTATGTCAGAGACCCATGATGGGTTGCCCGACCCTTCGGCTGACTTCCCTGCAGCTCGTTTTCGTCAACGTAGAAAGGAAAAGGCCCATAAGATTTTGGATGGGAAACTATGATTTGTGGTTGGTCGTGACATTTATTTGGACAGAGTGGAAGTGCTATGCGCTCGAGCGTTGATTGGCAGATTGGAATATGTATCGATGGAGAAAAAATACTGGTTTGCTTGGGCCACTGAAAATTGGAAGCCCTTCTTATCCTATGTTCCAACCATCAGTCTCCTGGTTTGGGGTTGGATTGCTTTTGTTTTCCTTGAGGATGATCATGCCACTCAGGTTTTAAACCGACTGTGGAGATTTGGTAAAGGGTCATTGGTATTAGACCGCTGGCATGTAAATTTTGACCCTGCGTGTGAAAGGATAAATAAATGACACCTGTGGGCTCTTCTACCGGGGCTTCCATTCCCGCTCTAGAATCGTCCTCTGTTAGAAGGTGTGGGCAACACCATAGGCCATTTCATGGCGCTTGATGATGACTTTATGAACTCCTATGACAAGAGAATGGCCAAAATATTAATTGAATTGGACATCTCGAAAGGGCTACCAGCAGAAATTGAGATACTTTGTCGGGATCGCCTATTCATACAACGCCTAGATTTTTAAGGAATTCCATTTAGATGCAGCTTATGCCGGGAAACAGGGCATTTGCACCGAGCCTGCCTGTCTTTTTGTAATGGCTCCTCTTCCCCGAATCATCGATATCTTTTTGCGGCACCTTTTACCACCTCTCCATATCAAAGGATTAATAAGGTATGTGTATCCTCGGCTCCTCCAGCCCCTTCTTTTGGTCTTCTAGATAATGCTTGTTCCTTGTTTGATGATGCTTCAGAACCGAATTTGGCATTAATGGACTCTGTGATGATTAGCATAAGTACTATTAAGACCTCCACAGTCACTAAAGCTTTGGATGTTCATTCTCCTCATGCGGTCCCTCCTGCGCCGGTTTCTGGTGCCTCGCTTACTGATTTTTCCCCTGCGCCATTAAACCCTCTTTCTCTTATCTCTTCCCTTTCTCCTACTCCTCCTGTGGCTCTGCGGGGCTCTCCTACACTCCCTCTCAGTAGTAATATCTCTGTGTTGGATAGCAGAACTATTTTAAATACCTCCGCAGCCTCTAAAGCTCTGGATGTTCTTTCCACTCGTGCCGACCCTCCTACACTGGATATTGTTACCTCGCTTTTCGTTGCCTTGCTTACAGATTTTTCCCCTGCACCATTAAACCCTCCTTCTCATATCTCTTCCCTTTCTCCTATTCCTCTTATGGCTCTGCGGGGCTCTACTACACAGGCTCCCGTTGCAGCGATCCCAGAGGCTATCACGTCGCGTCCTTCTCCCTTACTTCCTCTGAAAAGTCTTTCCCCTACTCCTCTCTTTACTGATGCAGATTTCCTGCCTCTCGTTACCTATGGATCATCCCCCTTGTCTCCTCATAGTCCCGTCACCTCTCCATCCTTTTCTGATCCATCCTTACAGAAATCCTTGAGTATTTTTTCGGACAAGACTCCACTGTCCCCCTCGGTCCTTCCTCTTGATTCCATTCGATTTGAGAACATGACAATAAGGAGGAAGAAGAAATCTAAGTCTCCTCTTGACGTTGTGGATCTCGTACCAGCCCCTTATACTCCCCTATACACTAGACTTAAAGATGCGGCTCACAAGCCTTCCTCTCCTCCTTAAAGGGTCCTTAGAGCTTCGATCCCTCAACAACTTGATTCCTAATGCATTTTCTCACTCTGAATGTTCGAGGCTTGGGAGGCTTAGCCAAGCAAAAAAGCCTCCGTCACCTGATTGCTTCTCTCTCGCCTGATGTTGTTCTCCTACAAGAGACAATGTCCAGTTCGTACCCTGCCTTATTTGCTTTCTCCAAGCAAAATAAATGAGGATGCGGTCATCAGCTTCCTACAGGACTATATTATGACCAGGTTTGGAGTTCTAGTTTCGTTAGTCTTTGATAATGCTACTTACTTTTCATCAATTAAATTAACTGCTTATGCTCATGAGAAAGGGATAAAGTTGCATTTTCTGCTAATTACTATCCACAAGGAAATGGCCTGGCTGAATCTACTAACAAAAATATGATTAGAATTTTAAAGAAGACTGTGATAGAAAACCAGAGGAGTTGGCACTCAGCGCTACCAAATGCCCTTTGGGCCGATAGATTCACCCCCAAGTCTTCGATAGGAGTGTCTCTGTATACCCTTGTGTATGGTAAAGAAGCCATTCTGCCCCCCAATATCATGCTACCCTCTTCCATAATATCTCAAGAGTCTAGAGGGTCGGAGAATGAAGTCTTACAAATGAGGATATATAATCTTCTCAAAGCAGAAGAGGCTAGATCTAAGGCTAGAGAGCGCTTTAAGCAACAACAAGAGGTAATTAAGAGATGGTTTGACAAACATAAGGCTGGAACAAAAGACTTTGAAGTGGGAGATTTGGTTCTCAAGTGGGACCACCCTCATGATGAGAAAGACAAACACACGAAATTCTAGCAGTTGTGGGTAGGCCCTTTTCAGATTGCGGCAAAGCTTGGCCCTTCCACTTATAAGTTGCAAGATCTACAAGGGTGGGAAGAGAACTTACCAGTAAATGGTTTAGTTCTCAAGCCTTATTTTTCCTGAGTTTTGTTTGTGTCCTTCTATTTTGTATATAAATAATTTGGCTTGGTCGTCTTTTTGAGTCATGTTTTTTCTTAGATTTGTTTTAGTCTAAGTTTTTACTGATTTCAATAAAGGAAACGAACCCGTGGTTGCACGGGGAACATCAAAAATTTTGGAATGATTAACATTCTTGGGTATAAGACTGTGTGTTGCTGTTTGTCTAAAAGAACTTCTTCTAGTTTAGTAGTTTTCTCAAATAGCTATGTGTGCATTGAAGTCCTGCTTAACCCCTGTGAAATAAACCAGAATCAAAGAGTTTGGAATACTATTTTGAGGCTCCATCCATGTCACATTTAAAATGTCCTAGGGAGTGACAGCAAAGGGCCCATGGAAAGAAGCAGGGTAAACAGTATATTAAATACAAATGATCCCATGCCAAGAAACGAACGCCAAAAAGCAAATAAGAGTCAAAAACTCCTATGAAAGCATCATACATTAAAGCAAATGCTGAATCATAAGTACTAAATTGCCAAAAGTTCCTCTCCGTCCATGAGCTGAAACATGAAATACACCGCTCACACAAAAGGACACTTGGGATAAAGGAGCCTGAATTAAAATTCAGAAAGAAAGGCATACAGGAGGACTCATATGAAAAGGACAAAAGTCCAAAAGCACAAAAGTGCTAAAGTGGCATGGGAATGAGGAACAAATGAATATTTCTGTTTACCACATGTTACGATCCTATGGTGCCCAAGCTGGCAGCTACCTGAAGACAAAATTAACAATGAAACTCATTTTTTGGCCTCAACAGAGTTATCTGGACTTGAAAATCTTGGTTTCCACTCTCCCAAATTGGACTATCATCAATGATTAAAGGTACACACTTTTGCCATTTGAGAAATCTAGATAGCTGGAAGAATTCAATAGGTTCGTTTGTTGTTAAACAGTCTGTTACTCAAGGAATAATCATTCAGAGATCTAGGTTCACCAGGTAATCGCCAGTTGTTGCAGCTCCAACTGTTTTCCCCAATTTTTTCCAAATTTTGGTCCCCTCCTCATGATTTAGTGTCTGTTTTGAATCGTTTGAATCCGTGAACCTTTTTGGGCATGCTCTATTTTTTGAATGATTTTTGGAGATTGACTCTCGACCTATTTCGGAAGTTGCTTGTGTTTGAAAATTGTTGTGGGTCGCAGATTTTGAGTTTAGTTTTGCTAGTCGATCGGATCACTTGTTCTTTGAATAAACCATTGTTTCGGAGGTGAAACCGATTTTCTAACTGCTACTGAATTTTAAAGCTGTCCAAACACTTAATATTTTTTATTGATCGGGCGTCAAATCATGTTTGATCGGAGGATGTTGTTGTTTGTCTTCCGCCGTTGCGGCTCCCGAATCAGCTAAGCACCCAATTTATAAGTACTCTGCTCGCCGATGCATGTCATTCTTCTAGTCGCATGTCTATAACCTTTTTCTCTTCCGCCGTTGCAGCTGTGTAAAGCACTTGGCTTCCGATGTCGATGCCGTTCCGATTTCCGATTGGAAGTTTTCCCGCCCACAGCTTAGGTCTTAACTTTTCTGACTCCGATGTGCTTAAGTGTTTTCGCAGTGTCTGTCACCTTTAAAGACCGGCTTCTGTGGCTGTAGATTGGTCTACCCTGCCGATGCTAGTGCCCTAAGCCACCGATGAGCTTTATTTCCCGTCATTGGTGTTTCCTTCAAACCCGTAGGTGGACGAGGTAGTGGTGTCGGCATTCTCATAACAATGGTGCACCTGACCATTTCTTGTGGATTAGCCATTTTAGTTGGTACAATTTGACGTTTTGTTTTAGAATGCAATGTCGGTGAATGATGCAAATTGATTAACTGCAGGTGGATTCAAGGGACTGTACAGGCTACCATGGTGCGAAGACATAGCTGGGCAGTTTTGGTGAAGATCGAACCATAACCGGCAGGATCTCAAGGGGCACGGGAAAAGTAGAAGACAAAATCAGAAGCAACAAAGGCGCGGATCTGAAGGGTCCGTCAGATCATGAGTGCACGCAGAAAAATAAAAATAAGGACATGAAGTGTTTTGGGGGACGAAAAGTTCACACGTTTGGGGGGAGCCCAAACGGTGAACTGTTTGGTTTAAATATTTGGAAGTTAGAATTTACAGGGGCTTTTTTCCCTGGAAAGACTTGTAAACTATTGCTTGTAAGAGGAACTATTTCGTTTTACAATGCGAAATTGCAAATTTTGCCTGTTGGAGAAACTGCAATGTGGAATGTATCAATGTTATTAAATGAGTGATGTTGAATGGGAAATACTTCATTTTCAACCGTGTTTCATTAGCTGTAAGAGCGTTCTAACTTCCTGAACCTATGTTCGTGTCTGAATGTTCTTCAATATACTTTGTGATGTCTTCCACTATGAGTAATAGGATTTTTAACTGTTGATGAGCTATCTTATCATATATACTTTCATTCATGTTTATATGTTTGGTCATAAGAGCAGCTATCTGTGATTTACCATAACACATGGACAGGGGCACATTACTCATAAATTAATATCCAGCTCTCTAGAGATATCTGAGTTAGTATTTATTTCCTTGTAATTGATGTGATTTTGATGCTTGGAGATTTAAGACGAGAGGTATGAACCTACGCATCACATTGTGACTTCTCCTTGCATTCTTCATCACCCTGCATTGTTAATTAGGCACGTGCATATCATATCTTAAGTCAAAATACAAAAAATATACACGGTGGACCGAGCTGCAACCGGTAAAATTTTGTTTTGTTACTCGACCTACGGTAGCCGGACCGCAAACTGGACGGATTCCCTACACCAAACAGTCATGGGCTAGTTGGGAACGTTGACTGGGGAGAATCCCTTGCTGTTGTTGCCTACGAATTTCCAGGCCTCAACAAGTTCTATCATGTATCGAGGAAAAATAATAAAGAAGCTGACCAAGCAACGAATTTGGGTTCCTCTCTAAGTCTTGGAGAGCTAAAAATCAATGGGACTAACTCTCTTTGTGTTCCTCCATAGGACCGAGGCTCTGTCCGTGGAACCTCTCCCCCTGTGGGCCCTCCTTTCCATGGCCCATGACTCATGTTCGATAGAATCCATGGTATGTGGATTAGAGATGGCACATGGTCACTCACTTGAAGACAGGATAGGTTTAAATGCAAACTACAGTGAAGTTCCCTTGCCTAGTGCAAATTTGTTGGTTGTCTCATCGAAGCAGGGTGAAAGGAGTGAGATCTTGGTTGGCTTAATGGCTTGCACGCATGGTGAGATAGTGATCATTGCATCCCTAAGATGCAATGAATTTAAATAGTGGAGGGGCAGGGCAGGAGGCACCATCATCTTGCTGAATGTTTGTGTGGTTAATAACTAGGAAGTGCAGGAACTGTGTTGTTGTATCATGATCGAGAAGAAAATAGTGGTTCCCACTATGGAATCCGGGTCTGCATCCTCCAGCTCGTCCTCACCTCCTAGGTCTGTTGAGGCGATTATCAGGGACTTGAAGAATGATATCAAGATGTTGCAAGATCAAGTTGAAGCAATTGATACTGAAGGAGGAAGGCGTTTGGAAAACATGGACAAGGACCTGGTGTATCTGCGGAAGAAAATCAGTCGCGAAGTGAGGAAGGCCGAGAATGCAGTCATTGGTTTGATAGTGGATTTGGAAATCAAGGTTGACAAGCTCGCCCTGAAGCTCGTCAAGCATGAAGCTCCTCCCAATCCAGGTTCCCCATCCAGCTTTGATGCGGAATTCAACTAAATTGAGAGATTTAGTTTGCTTTTTGTGTTGCCGTTTACTCTGTGTGTTGGGTTCATCAGTGGTTATAAATATGCTGCTTTCTGGACACTTTGATATGCTAGACTCGGTTAATAATAGTTTTTCCTGGTTTACTGTAACTACTGTTTCAATACTTTATGTTAAAATCTGAATTATATAGAGAGCTCTTAAGACTGGTAAATTCCTCTTTGTCGCTTCCATAAGGGCGTATTTAGGAACTAGAATCATCTATTACCACTTCCATAAAGACGTATGTTGAGACTCTGATTTTCTATTGCCACTATTTCAAAGGCATTTTGTAAACTGGTTCGGTTTCGTTGGTTACACCACCTTTTTAATATATTATAACTGTTGTTAAAAAAAATAAAAATAAAAAACAAAAAAACAAAAAAACAAATCTAATATGTAATTGTAAAATTCTACAATTTTTTAAATTCATCGAAATAGACCCATAAGCCAATTACCTTATGAATGTGAAAAAGGATTTAGGGTATAACATCAAATTTAATGAAAATAAAAACATAGATTTTATTTTTTCAACTTTGATAAAATGTTGCAATGATTATTTTTAGCATTAAATTATGTGAATTGTTATGAAGACATAGGTGATGGATAATATGAAGTTTGAAGTCAAACGAAGAACTGTGCATTTAAAATGTATATTTTTTTTCCCACATTCATAATGAGAATGTTTAAAATGTAAATTTTATTTTGTCACCCCCACCACATTCATATTCATAATGAGAATAATGAAAATAAGATGGTCAAAGGTGGAAGCGTACAACCATTCCACTCACCACTCTCATAATGAGAATAATGAAAATGAGATTAAAAAGAAAAAATACACGCCCATAATGATGGTGTACGAATAAAATGTGACATGTTATTATTATTTTAAATATATACTTTCTCACAGTTTTAGAAAGTAAATTTCATAGATTACTTTTTAAATGTACACTTTCTTTCACATATTTCACCTCATTGGCGTTCAATTAAGAGCAAGACTCAAATGATGTGAATGTTCTTGGACTGCATGGGAGTGGGGACTTTACTCCAAAGTCTACGAGGTTGGAGGTTGGGTTTGAATAATAATGGAATCACTCTAAAGGGTTGGAATTTCATTTCATCTTATTTTTTAAATTAAATTTTTTTAATGTTTTGAGTTTTTATTTCTATAGTGACGTAATGTTTCATTAAAAGAGTTAATGTAATTTTTTATTAATTAATTTAAGTAAAAAGAAAGTAATTTTATTATATATTTAACAAAAATCTAACAAAGTTATTTACCAAAAATAACACAAAATAATAATTGACACCCATTAACATTATGCAATTTACATCTACTATTATCCATGTTATTTGCAATTAAAATTTAAATTTGGAAACTGGTTTCAAAGATCAGTCTCTCCAAAAATAAAAAATAAAAACAAATCAATGATGGTTTATAAATATCGTATACAAATAGTTAAACTTAAAAAAAAAATCTGAAAATATTTTTAAAATATTTGACTAAAAAAATGCTTTATGACTAACAAAAACTTCCTAAAAATTCCAAGACTAAATTATTTTTTTTATGACTACGGATGCTACTGTCTCTCGAACTAAAATAACTAAACTGTTTAGACTCTAATAGCCAGAAAAGAGGCAAAGCCAGTTTATAAGGTTTACCCTTTAGTAGTTTAGTCCTAATAACCAATAGATAACGATCAAAAGCTTTAGCGACTTCCTGTAATACGAGATTATCTAAATCATCATTGGGCAATATAGTATATTACATGAAGAGGAAACCAGCAGAGACTCGCCACGCTTGTAAAGTGGAGCATTGGAGGGTACCTGGTATAGAAGAAATTGCATGCCTTACCTTACATAGAGGTACCACAAAAACGTCCTCAAATTCCAACATATTTTTAG
Source organism: Pseudotsuga menziesii (assembly GCA_001517045.1). Lineage (NCBI taxonomy): Eukaryota > Viridiplantae > Streptophyta > Pinopsida > Pinales > Pinaceae > Pseudotsuga > Pseudotsuga menziesii. Next base: position 271,146 of record LPNX010990445.1, on the reverse strand, counting down.
TTAAAAAATCTGTATTCTTTATCACTAGCCAAAAAAAGTCCTCAAATTCCACCATATTTTTAGTAAACAAATCTGTATCACTAGCCAAAAAAGTCCTCAAATTCCAACACTGCTCCAGAGGCGAGAGGAGAGGAAGTTTCCTAAAATAAAATTAATGTTAGGAATGAGACCAGATTCATTTAGTTAGTGCCCACTTATATCAAATCATGAGGTCCAGAGTCAAAACGTGTTTTTGTCGCTGTCTTCCACTTGAGTATGTTCGTATCTCCTGTGCTCTATTGAACACGCGTCATTCCCCGGTAATCTGAGTGACGCAAGTTTAGCGAGCGTTTTTCTCTGTATGCAGTCTAACGAGATAAGCTGTAAGCTATAAAATAAGTCTTCCTTCCAAAATAATTTCAATGTTCTGCATCTAGTTTTCATTTGCTAAGGTAGGTTCTCACCTTGTTGAAAATGGGTAGTATACGGAATCATGAGTCTAGAAACTTTCAATATTGGGGTTTTGTGGTGTTTTTAATGATGCTCTGGATGATTTCCAGGATCAACCCGAGTGTTGCAGGGATTAGACCTATTTGTCCCAAGTGTGGGAATACTTCTGTTCCATACCCTTTTAGCACCAGCGTTGGCTGCGGTGTCCCTGATTACAGAATCTACTGTAATTCAGAAGACGAGCTTGAATTCAAATCCGTCAATAGGAACTCTTATAAAATCGTTAGTATCAATCCTGACACCATGAGGCTGGTCATTCAACCTTCGCCTCTCATAAAAAGTTATTGCGAGACCGAAGATATGAATAACCGGGGACTGCAATTGAACCAGAGCCTGCCTTTCAATATCACGAGTAGCAACACGATTATGCTCTTGAATTGCGATCCTATATTACAGGCATCCCCGCTGAATTGCAGCTCAAGCAGTTCGTGTCATAGATATATTGATGAAGTGGCCATGGCGTGCAGGAATGAAAGTAATATCTGCTGCACATATACAGCAGGTGGTTCTTTGACTTTTCGCAAAATACGGGTACACCCGGGTGGGTGCAAAGCTTACACGAGTGTCCTCAATTTTAACCCGGCGTTGCCTGCGAGACAGTGGAGCTATGGAGTGGAGATACAGTGGGCTGCACCGTTAGAGCCTTCCTGTAAAATCCAGGCAGACTGCGACCAGAACTCTGCTTGCTCGCCTGATCCAGTGGTTTTTGGCACATCCAGGTGTCTCTGTATTGGAGATTATGTTTGGGATCCTGTAAAAGGAAACTGCACAAAAAGTAAGTGGATCAGATTGCAGCTAGGTTTTCTAATAAATGCAGCTCATTTATATTCCATTGGGCTAATTTCGGAAAACTTATGCTTTTTCAGATGTATACGACTGTATTGATCCTAATGGTTGTGGTAACCACAATCGATGGGCTCTGATGAAAGGTCAGTACTGCACATTTGTATTTCATATACAATTCTAGATTATGATAATTTCTTTGTATTATATTACTCCAATACTCGTTTAAATCCTAGTTAGTTAGTTAGTTAGTTAGTTAGTTAGTTAGTTAGTTAGTTAGTTAGTTAGTTAGTTAGTTAGTTAGTTATCATTATATATATATTTTTATAAGAAAATTTATATATTTTGAAATAATATATATTTGTTTGAAGATGAGAGTCATTTTTTTTCTTCTCAGAATGCTTTGATTACAATTTGACAATATTATACCAATCTCTATAATCTTCTAACTTGTCAAAATTATGGTAATTTTAATATCTTTCGTTCCTTCTTTCCAAGTTTTTTAAACATAGGATTTGAGGGTTAGAAATCAAAGTGATCTGGTCCCCAACTCTGCTTACTCTTGGCCAAGATCACAATTTCACAATCTATATTATACTACCAACCTCCTTAATCTTCTAACTTGTGACCTTGGTACCTTTCTTTCTAAACTTTGAGCATAAAATAATTTAACAACAAAAAAAAGTAATTTATTTCTTTATTCTCAAAGTGGAATACACGACTTCCTCTCAATAGACGTTTAACCATCATCTTCATCTTTTATCTTCTATTTTTATCTCTATATATAATTAACATGAAAAATTTAAATCTTTCATTTTTAAATTTTTAAATGTTTGTTATATATATATTAAAATTTTAATATGGGGTAAATTTAAATTTATTTTTATGAAAATATTTTATATATTTAATTACATATTTATTTAACGATAATAAGATATTTTAGGTTGTATCTTTCAATATTTTATTTTTATTTTTGAATGTTGTAAATTTTATTGATTAAATAGAATTTGTGATTTTGGATAAGGTTTAATGAATAAAAAAAGAGTGTTAATTTAGTAATGTTAAGTAAGTTATAGTTAAATATTATAGGAGATTATGGACTTCCCAAAATTGCTTTAAATCCTAGCCAAAACTGAGTGTCTAAAAGGAGGATTTTAGGTTACATGTTTCAATATTTTTTATTTTTGAATGTTAAAAATTTGATTGATTAAATAGAATTTATGATTTTGGATAAGGTTTAGTGAAGAGTTAATTTAGGAACGTTAAGTAATAGTTAAACATTATAGGAGATTATGGACTTCCTAAAATTGCTTTAAACCTTATCCAAAACATAGTGTCTCAAGGGAGGTTGGTATAAAGATGCCATGGTGTGGGGTTGGCATAAAGAGGCAATGGGGTGGTTAAACCATTGGAGGATTGATAAAAATGTCAATTTTCAAAATACAGATCTAACATAAAAAATATGATTACATCTAAGTTTAAATATAAAGTGTGGTGCAAGAAGGATTTATACCTTACCAGCGTAGATCCAAATCCTAGAAGCGCCGAGAGGGATCAAATCTCCCAAGGTGCAAACCTCTTCTCAGGGATTGCACGCATTCGTTGACCACTTTACTTGTGGCTATGCTAGTATACATTACATTCACTTGTGGTTGTGTTAGTATACAATGCATTCTTTCTCTCAAGCTTGTTTAGCTTTTCTCTTTTCTAACAAACTTTATATGATCTTTCTATTGACTAGATTCATTGTAAAAACTTGACAGGATTTTCTCTAGAATCACTATAAAAACTTTGACAGGGTTTTCTGTTAATTCTACTTGTTCAGAGTATGCAAATGATCCTTATAACTATATATTGTATTATTGCAATTGGAAGAAGTTAATGTTGTTGTGACAAATCCAATATGAAAATGATATCAAGATTAGTCAATGGCAACTCTAACTTCATGCTTAACATTTTTTCTTCGTCTTTGTTCATGAAATTGATAAGAACACAATAACGACCTCGATCTTCTCTAAATTTTTTACGATTTCAGTGTTCAGAGTATGCAGATGATCTTATATTTATAAATATTGTAGTTGGAGTAAGTTGATTTGTTGTTGTGACAAAATTCATATGTACTTTTTTTCAAATATGATTAAATTTCCACCATAATTCAAATATCATACATGAAATAATCTCATTTTTCGCAATTCTGGCTCAATCAGTTCCCTGAAATATAAATAAATATTCTCAATCTATGAAACTTGAAGAACTTAAAAACGTATTTTACTACAATATGATTTAGACAACTCCATATTCAACCTGTTAGCCTACCCATAATATTTATCGATTGACTACAATTACTTTATCGAATATTTATATACTAAGTCCTAGTCCATCGGTCACGTTCGCTCATAAGAATTAAACGATGCCTGATATGTTCATTACTTTGACTGACTGTAACTGATCTTGATTGATTGCCTAATCAATTTTCATATTTTATTTTTGCAGAATTGAAACTTGGTCGACTGTAACTAACCCTGATTGACTGAATGAATCAATTATCTTATTTATTTTTAGTGTTTCCTTTTTGCTGAATTGAAGCGAAGATGTCCGTGGCAGGTTTTAATTGTTATTAAAACCTCTTCTCTACCTCCTCTTCGTGGCAGGTTTTAATTGAAGCAAAGATTTCGTGGCAGGTTTTAATTGAAGCAAAGATTTGAAATTTTGATCCCTCTTCTCTACCCGCGGGTTGGTGCTTACCTCCCTTCACGCAGTGCTTCTCCTCGCAAGCCGTGGGCCGCGTCCACCCGCAGCTCCGCCCTTTGCTGCTCTCGTCGCAGCTGCTACCTCGCTGCTAACCCAGCCAAGTTATCTGTAACACTACAGAACAGAGCGAATTGCAGAAGCGCATCAATAGCCAAGTCATTATCTGTTAGGTTAGAATTAATATTTTGGGTGGTTAAACCATACTTCAGGCATAGTGTTGGAAACTTTGCTCTATGATTAAAAAGAGACGTTCTACTGCTTGAGCGCGGGTACATAACCCACAGAGAGCACAGGCCTTGCCCAGACGGGCTTCTAGAATCCCTGGATTGCTGCTGAGAGATTCCATGAATTTTCCGGCCGCTTCAGTATAATTCTTCATCCTTAGCATATCGTTTCCTCTCTTCAATATCACTCGCTTCTTCACTTCTTCTATCTGTTGCAACTTCGGCTTCACAATGTTTGAATATGGTAGTATTATTCTGATATGCGATATACATTCAGGACTGCGTAGAAAATAAATTCATAAGAGTCATATATTAATCAAAATTGATGGAAATTCTAGAACAATAATAACTAATGACAGAACTTACTACTTCTTTAACTTCACTGCTTCTTTAGCTTCACTGCAGTAGTACCTGCGTTGTCCATGTCTATATAAGTATCGAGCTGACTTACTTCAAATACATGTCCACAGTCTATGAACGCCACAAACCTGGCAGACCGATCAAACTCGTCTAGAGCAATCTGCCTAATGCCATTCGATTTCTTTGCAGGGAAAAATCCTACAAACCCTGGGGAAGGGCTTCATCATAGACCTAGGAAAGGATGCCCACAATTTAGAGCTTCTTTCCATTCATATTTCTATGTGTAAGGTGTGCATTGTACATTTTTTCAACATTTTCATTAAAAAAGTTTATAGTTAAAATTTTGATTTATTTGCATTAATAACTATTTATAGATAATTTAGTTTACATAAAGTTACAACATCTCCCTCATAATTGGAAATCACAAATAAATAGAAGTAAATATTTATAGCCAACATTTACATGAGAAACGTTACATAATGGTACAACATCTCCCAGGTAATATTTATAGCCGACATTTACATGAGGAGCGTTACATGCATGAGGAGCTTTACATGCATGAGGAACCTTACGTTACAAGATCTCCCCCATTCTGGTTTGTAGAGCGCCTCTCCACGCAAAAAGAAAAAATCTAGAAGTTCAAAGTTACCTTTTATTTTTAACTAGTTCAAAGAAGAAAATTAGTATGGCCAAGTTAAGAATGAACTCTCATGAGCTCCATAGTAAAACTAGGCATAATTTGGACAACTCCTAAAACTCAGTGGGTTGAAAGGATTTGTCATATGTGCCATACTATGAGAGTTTATGACGAAAAACAGTTTCAAGTTTCAATTTCAAAATCTCTATTATAGTTCACTAACCTTTATAACCTTCTAACTTCTCAAAATTATGGTTAAGACCTCTCATTTTTAAGCTTTTTGAGCAGAGGAAATTTTTTTATAAGCAAACTAAATAATTCATTTCTTTTTTTCCTTAAAGTCCTATCGACCAAATTTGATTTTAATGAACGTTAACCATCTCATCTTCATCAAAGATTAAAAATTAAACAATTTTTTTTATTATTTTTAATTTAATTATAATTTATTATATTTTAAAAATAATTTTATTTAATAAACTCAAATTATAATATTTATATTACAAACTATTAAATAATTATAATAAGTTAAAATTAAAAATAACAATTAAACATCCCCACGAGTAAAACACTTTTTCTTTTAATAATATTATTAAACTAAAACCATAATCTACCTTAAAGTATTGATCATATAAAAGTGAAAACAACCAATAATTTTGCTTTTCATTTTTATCACATTAGAAAAAAATATAACTATATGTTGTATTTTACTATTTATATTTTATATATTAAATTTATATATATATGGGTGCTCATAAGAAGTTGCTATCCAATTATGATGCAATGGGAGTGCGCTAGCGGAAAAAAATACGAACGTGCATGCACACTTGGATGCATGCAAGCGTTCCTACTTTGGAAATGGCAAACCTCCATGTCGGATTTCCATTGTGGACAGTAGGAGCGTGCACACACCTTTAATGATGCGCACACATGTATGGGCGTGCATGCGTTTTAGTGTGTACATGTACAGGGACGCGTGTGCATCCATGTGTTTTTAAAATAAAAAAACAAACACTGAACATATTTATTCACCTCACAAACAACCCACGAGCGCACAAGCTACCCGAAAACGACGTCCAAGGAGGCCAAAACAACACACACAAAGCCCAAAAGAAGTGTCTAAGGAGCCTGCCTAAAACGACACCCACAATGTTGGAGTAAGGTAGATGGAGTAGTATTTGCATTTTGTTGTATTTTTTTAATTTTTTTTTAATGTTTTTCATTGTTTTTCAAATAAAATATAAAATTAAAAAAAAATGCAAATGAATTGAAATGGAGAAAATTTGATATTGCAAATACAAATTACCTAAACATAATGACAAATACAAATGAACCATCTTGAAACAAAGTAGTGAGACAAACTAATCAGAGGACCTAATAAACCCTAAATTAAATGAAGAAAACCCAAAGATGGATGCGGTGAACCGCCAGAA